>MU223642.1:4330421-4342958 GCA_018584345.1 Thuja plicata
CAGGAAGAACAAATAGAAGAGGAAAGGAAAGACGAGTTGGAGATCCCCTCCAAGGCTTTGGAGATGCAAAATCCAGGGGTGGATCAACAAAGGCAGAATGAACAAATGACATCTGCTAGGGGAACCAGACCTACAAGAATAACCATAACCCCAGCCACCACATTCCAGGTGCCACTCCTGAGAGAGACCTTTGGGCAAGTAATTACCGTGGCCTAGACTTTAAATCTTATCCCAGTACCTCTGCTATTACCAAAGGATGTGCCGACAGAAAAGGAAGCCCCGACGGTAGATGCCGAGCAACAAGAAGAGAAACACGAAGAGAAAATCGCTAAAGAAGCCAAAAAAAGTCCAGACAAGGTAATAGATACAGAGGACAAGGCTGAGGAGATGGATGTTGCTGGGGAAGATATTACCGATAAAGGAGAAGACATAGGCAAAAGGACGGATGAGGCCCACACCACTGAGGAAGAGCAGTCGCAGGGCACCAAAGAAGAACCAAGAGAACAGACTTTGGAAAATAAGCCACCCCTACCACCTCAGTGGTTAGTAGAAAGCAGGAAAATAAAGGCTCCTTCCACTCTCAAAACTCTTCTCTCCCTGGCTAAAATTATGGCTCAGATCCAGGCCCCACCAAAGGCCAATAAAGCTTAGACGATTCATACTCTTCAAACCGGGCCGGGCAGAGAAACAGTTGCCATTGTGGTGACACCTCCCCCAGACGTCGATGAAGAAACCACAGAGCCCAAATATTACAATGTTGCAAAGGTATCACTGGGGAAGAGGGGAAAATAGGGCGAGGTGGACCTGCTGAAGGAGGCAGCTAGGGCAGTGGAGGCCCGTTATGAAAAAGAGGCCCAAAGGCTCAAAATAGAAAAGGCAAAAAATGCAAACCTTATGGGGTTGCTTACTGAGCTAGCCTAACCTATCAATGCTGCCCCTCCAGAGGCTTCCACATCTGAAGATCCACTACCGCAGAGTGACATAGACTCCCTGCGAACAATGAAGAAAAAGGCTCAGGCAGTTGACGAGTGGGTCGCTCTGCAAATAGGAAACACCCAGCGTTTCCCGGCATCCACCCTCCTAGAATTATATATGGCCTGACATGTTCTACACTAGGTAGAGACTCTCATTGACCTATGGGAGGGTGATATTAAAAATTATCAAGCATGGAAGGCAGAGCTTGAAGAACTCCTCGGTCTGGGAGAGGAAATGGTTTCTAAATCTGGAATTCTGGGGGATGAATCATTTGATTTTGTGAGGACCCAACACTCCAGGCTTGACCTCACATTGGAGGTAACCAAGCAACTGGTGGGGACTCTATAGGAGAGGGTCAATGTAGTAAAATATTCTTTCAATTTATACAAGTCTTTTATAACAAAGACTTCTGGGGTTGACCCCCTCAATACAGATATGTGCACACCAGAGGATTCAGTTTTGGGGAGTTTTGATGAAATGATGAAGTCCTGATATCAATCCTTGGAGGGAATAGATGGTGCTCAAATGATGAGATTAACTTGTATGGTGCTTAGTGGCCACGATGCGGCAAAAATGACCGATGAATTTAAGGAGAATGTTTCAGACCTGGGGGAACAGATTGAGGTGGCTAAGTACCGAAGGGCCGGCCTAAAGGATATCGATGAGGATGGAATCTCCCACCTCCTCTAGGATTTCAATGATAACAAACAACCATAAGTTTCCTCCAGGCACCTGAGAAAACCCAAACATTTAGTATTCTTTATTCTTTTGGGAACGTAAGTTCTTGAATCCCGGAGTCTCAGATCTCAAATTTTGTATTCTTTCAAAGTGATCTGTATCCCGCTCCTCGAGGCTGATTGGTCACTTTCAGGAGCGGTTAATAAAATCTATCAGAAGGTGGTTGGCTACATCAAGGGGGTGTCGACTCAACAGTTGATTTTCTGACAAGATGGTCTTTTCAAGGCACCATTTCAGAGGTACATTTGGCACATTGGAGATAGGGCACCGCACTTCCCATTTATGAGGCATGTAGCCTCTATCCCCGGGGACCTACTTTCTTCCTTCTCCTTCCTGGCTCTCTTCTCAAGGCTGATTCGTCCATCGTATATTCTTGTCTCATTCTTCTGACATGTCAGGCCTATTCTGTCTCAAGGTCTTTTTGTAGGGTGGCACAGGTAGTACCGGCCCCTAGATATTATATTTTATTGAAACATGATGTAAAATAGGGTTAGGGTTAGGGTTAAAAGAGAATGTGTATAAATAGTAAGACCGGCCCATTTCCAAGGGTCGGATAAATTGATGATTTTGCTGTCCACAGTAATAGAAAGGTGATTTTCTCATGCTAGTTGCAGAGCTCAATGCTCCATTGTCCCATTTTCAATAGTTAGACACTCCCCTGGAGCCACCATTGTATTATGCACCAGTGCTTGCTAGAAGAGACATTAATGAAGAAGGGAGAATTCTTTGCAATGATATTGTTGGAATTCATGCTTCTGAGTTAATGGTATTTTATGTTTCATGTTCTTTATGTCTTCTACTCTGATATGTCAAATAGATTAACAACCTTTTTTCCCTCGCTACTGATAAAATACTAGCTGATGGTTGTGTATTTCTTTGGTATTTAGTATAGTATATCAGAGTATTATTGATGTCTTGAACTTTTAAGCATAACTATAGTTAGATGAAGTACTTCTAACCCTATAGGATCTTTTTTCATTTTATTTATGAAGTGTAGAATGCTAAGGGAAACCTTACCTCACTGAATCTCTAGAGAGAACGAGTTGAAGAAACCAGCTATCCCCCTCAAAAATAGTCACTTCTCCCAACCGAGCCCCACACTATTATGACCTGACACCCAGGTGCTTGAAGGCCCAGGGAATCTAACTTCCCGGATAACCTTTGCAGGCAGAGTTGGCCAGTACCTCCAGTACCCGGTGACAACTTATGACTGTTGGCGGACCCGGTCAGCAAAACCTTGTCAACAGAAACTGGTGCTAGAAGGAGGGCATGAACTCATCCCCTTCTCGAGATTCTAATTTTACACCTCCCGAAGGTTCCTTGAGTTATAGTTTTAGGAGTTAAGCATTCAACGGGATTGGGTCTTTCTCCCCAGCGAAATTTGAAAGAATCCTTAGGTTTGCCCCGAATCCTGGGAGGTTTGTCGAACTCAAGCCTCCTGCTCGAAAGAAGCGTTCCCTAAAAATCACACCAGCCACTATTGTCTGGGGGTCTAGCATACCTCAGAATACCCAAACTTCTCAGGCCTTCTTGGGAACCAGTGCCCAAACTATCGAAAATCCAGTTCCCCCAATGGCCGCGTATTTCAGAAACACCAGGTCCCCAATGGAAACTTTTTTGGGCGCAATCAATGACTTACCCTCGCACCCAGAGAAGATCTGCCCATGATATGAGCACTTAGGCTCATGGATCACAGAAGAACATTTACAGGCATATAAGGATTCCATTAACCGACACCGAATCCATCATGAGGATGTTGTGACTCAGATGTTTCCCTTGTCCTTGGGGCAAGGTGAGTTGAACTGGTACCTTAACCTTCCTTCCAACTCCATAAATAGTTGGCAGGACATGGAGGACGCCTTCCTGGCCACCTTTCACAGACATGTGGACCTAGCCTGGTCCCATAGCCAGTTCATCTCCATCAGGAAGGAACCCAATGAACCTCTTGCAGTATTTAACCATCGGTTCCAACGTGCCTTGAAACGGTGCACGGGCCCTTTTATTCCATCCCCAGAAGTAACCATACAGACTTACCTTAACGTAATGGACCCCTTCATTGCCACTCTCCTTTGGAGAACAACCGTCGCGGGTGACCGGGACACTTTGGCAAAAGTTTACAACCTAACTTTAGAATTATCCCGTGGTCTCAACAAATCCCTAGGCGGGATTGGGAAGAGTATGCCCTTCAACATGATCCCTGGTGGAACAATGTATGTTGGGGGGTATAACCCCAATCTGATAATGGGTGCTCCCTCGATGGAAATGAATCCTCCACCACCCCTGATAGATCAGCAGGCCTGGTACATTTATCCAACGCAGACCCAGGCGGTACCAGGTCTGGAAACTTTCCCTTGGAATCAGCCACAGCAGGCACAATAGTCTCAGGTACAACCGTCCAGAGTGCCCTTCTTTCAGTCATCCGTGACTAGACGATTTCCACCCTCAACTTTGGCTAATACTGCTACCTTCTTGAGAAACCAACGACAACAACCATCACATTGTGACACTAACACTCAGTTGACCGCCGAGGTTGAATCCCTTCGGCGAATGTTGTCTACCTTGACTGTGGACATGGGCCAACTAAAGGTGGGGTCCTACACGCCCCAGAATTCAAATTCCCAGAGGGGAAATATTTTCTTTGGCCAACGAAACAACAATGCTGGGGGGAGAAACTTCAACAACGGGACTAGGCCCAATCAACAGTAATGGAACAAAACACGAACACCAGAGGCCCACCTCTAAACCAAAATGCCAACCAAAATAGTGCTGGACCATCACATTTCACACTAGTCACAGACTTCCAGCCAATGAATAATTGGTGTAGATTGCACAACATGGGTTCACACAATGAGGTAAATTGTGCCACATTGGAAAAAATCATCATGATCTCCCAGCTAGATAGACAGCAGTCGCATGATGCCACCCCTCTAGAGCCTCCTGTTCAAGAGCCAACCCATAGTGCCTTCACCTATGAGACCATCTTCTTCAGAAATTCTAGGGAAGATGAAGAGGAATTTGAATTGCAAGGATTCTTTGATGAATCCATCCCGCCCTTTGAGTCCAATGCCTTCACCAATCTACAGACTCCATACAATACTCAGAGTCAGGTTGGTAAATGACCAGCTTACACGCCCATGCCTCCTATCAAAGACACCCCTCCTCCTCAGAAAAACACAACTAACTGACCCGCTCCTCCAAAGGGTTCTAGCTCTAACCAAGCGAAAGACCTAGCCGGGGGAAATCACCAATTCTCAGGAGGAAGATTCAACATTACAAAGGCGTTAGAACAGACCACCACCTCCATGACCTTGATGGAGGTCTTGCTAAACTGTCTTGAATAGAAGAAGTCTCTTCTGAAGCTCTTGGGGAACTTGGAAGTCATCATCTGCCTGCCCAAGACTATCTCGTTCGAAGATGCTAATGCGACCGTCTTCCAGGGGAACAATGAGGATCCTCGCTTCCTACTAGGCCTGAATTTCCAAGGCAAAAATATAGACAATTTCTTAGTATATTCTAGAGCTTCGGGTAACATCATGCCCTTGTCCATTTGTCAAAAGCTCATATTCCATCCCACCCCATCTAATGGTTCAATGATCCAGCTGAATAATACTGCCATAAAAATGGTGGGGGAATTGAAGAATGTTTGGATACAGCTTATTCAGGACCCTAGAATAGCCACCATAATTGACATCCAAGTGGTGGACATCCAAGAGACTTACGGGATGTTATTAAGTTGGAATTGGTCTAAGTCCTTGAATGGATACTTTTTGACCATGGATACTTTTTGACCAACTTCACCCATTTATGGCTCCCCTGGGAAGCAGAATCAAATAAGATCCAGGTTGAAAGTGAACCCTGGATGAAATAGGCCCTTACCAAGGTCAGGAGGGTCAGTGAGGTCTTCTTCTCTGAGACTTCTCCAGGGGTGTACCGACCCTTTGAAATCTTAACATTCGATTTCATCCCTGGAGAAGATTCCATAGTGCTACAGAGAACCCAGGACCTAGAAGAAAAGATGAGAGTTGAGATTGACTCTCAAGGTGCCACAGCGACCCTTGCTACACTCCTATCTGACACTTGGTGCTGAGTACACTATCAGAAACATTCAGAGCTCGAGTGTGGGCCCTACCTTTCAGTCGCTAACCGGCACATCAATGCCTTCTAGAATAAAGAACATATAACTGATTCCCTGGAGTCTGGTGTTCCTACGGGATGCACTCCTTTGGTGCCATCTCCCTGGGAATCCCAAATCCAAATGCCTCTAGAGGTAAACTCTACCTTCACGCCAGTAGTTCAGGAGGGAGCCCCTCCTAAGTCTCCCAAAGGCAATCCAAAGGCTACTCTCACTCCCCAGCCCTAGATTACAAACAATGAATTGTGGACCCTCAAGTTTGATGGGTCCTGACCCAAACAAGGCTGCGAGGCCAGGGTGGAATTAATCAACTCGCGAGGGAAGTCCTTCCTTACGTCCTATAGACTACAGTTCAACTGTACAAACAATGTCACAGAGTATGAGGCTTTGGTCCTTGGACTCTTATTTGCATTAAGGAAAGGTATCACCCACCTCTGGGCTCTGGGTGATTCAGAGTTGGTTGTCAAACAAGTCTGGAGTCAATACACATGCCATGACAAAAGACTGGCTGCGTACCGCAATCGGGCTTGGAGCCTTATTGAAGATTTTGATGCCTTTGGCATTGACCTCATTCTCCGGTGACAGAACTATGTCCCGGATGCCCTTGCCATTTCTGCCAGCACACTTGAGCCAATGGCCAGCTCGCGACTCTTGAGATTTTCAGTTGAGATGGTCCCCACCCCGTCCATTCCAGACAATATCACCCACTTTCAATTTTTTAAGGACGATCAGCATATCCTAGCCTTCATGGCGAATGTTGGCGTCTTTGAAAACTAGATAGTGGAAGAACAAGACCATGACAATACTGGGTAGGGTGACGAAGATGATGGGATCATGGACCTACCTATTAACACCATCCCGAAGGGGATGGTTGCACTGGAACAAATCTTTGACTCAGACCCTCGAGCCTGAGAGAAGGTGTCATCTTCCTCTGAGGGAGGAAAGTTTGAAAAAGCAAACATCAGCCAGCGTGGTGAAGAAAAGATGATCCATATTGGTACCTCCTATTCCCCTGAGGAGAAGGAGAAGATTCTCGCGGTTCTCTGAGAATACATCGATGTAATTGCATGGGGTTACGAAGATTTGAAAACATATGACACATCCATTATGACTCAACTATTCCCCTGAAACCTGATGTTAAGCCCTTTCGGCAAAAGCAAAGACCGGTCAACCCCCTGATCGAGCCTCTAATTCGTCAGGAGGTAGAAAAATTGCTGTCAGCGTGGATAATCTTCCCAATCTAGCACACTACATGGGTTGCCAATGTAGTCCCTGTGAGAAAGAAGAACGGTGAGATCCGCCTTTGCGTGGATTTTCAAAACTTGAATAAAGCCTCCAAGAAAGATAATCACCCTCTCCCTTCATTGGATGAGGTGTTATAGATAGTGAATGGATCCCAGCTGATCTCATTCTTGGATGGGTACTCTTGATATAACCAGGTCATGGTTAAGTATGAAGACAGGGAGAAAACAACATTTACCACCAAATGGGGAACGTTTGCATACAGGAGAATGCCCTTTGGTCTGATTAATGTAGGGGCCACATTTTAAAAGGCCATGGAAATTGCGTTTGAGGGCCTTGTGAATCAGTGCATAATCATCTACATGGATGATTTGACCATCTTTTCCTGGGACAAGGGTGACCATTCTGCCCATGTCGCTTAGATCTGCGAGAGATGTCACCGGTATGGAATATCCCTCAACCCTAAGAAGTGCATATTCAGGGTCACCGAAGGGAAGTTTCTTGAGCATATCATCTCAGAGAAGGGCATAGCCATCGACCCTGAGAGAGTTGAAGCATTGCTAAACTTACAAATGCCCGACAGCAAGAAAGAGATGCGATCCTTCTTCAGAAAGATCAATTTCATCCAGCGGTTCATCACTGGATTCGCAGAAATAGTCAAACCACTCAATGACATGATGAAGAAGGATACCAAGATTGAGTGGAGTCCTGAAGCAAAGCGGGCATTCACCCAGATCAAACAGACAATAACGGAAGCACCTGTCCTAGCTAGTCTGGACTATTCCCTTATGTTTTACATTTACTCCTTTGCTTCGCCGCATTCTGCCGTGGCAGTGTTGACTCAAAAGGTTGAAGGGGAAGAATGACCAATAGATTTCATGAGCTCCCCCTTCAAGAATGCCAAAGTCTGATATTCATCACTAGAAAAATAGGCCTTCGCTCTGGTTCACGCCGTGAAGAAATTCTGACATTATATTCTCCGGAGCAAGGTGCATGCTATCATTCCGGACCAGGCAATCAAGTCTCTGCTGATGTAGAGTGAGTTGGGCGAAAGATAGGGGAAATAGATGGCCATCTTCTAGGAATATGACTTAGAAATTCAGCCCATGAAGATACTCCGGGGCCAAGGATTGAGTCGAGCGATGACAGAAGAGACTCCCCGCCTAGAATGTCAAACTTGCATAGTGGAGTCCATCACTCAAGACCCGTGGTATACCAATTTGGTATATTTGCTACTAAATAACAAATTCCTAGAGGGGTTACCTCCCAATAAATTTTGTGCCCTGCAGATGAAAAGCGCCCACTTCATGATCAAAAACTCCGCGCTCTACCGCAGAAACTATGAAGGAGTGTACCTCCGGTGCATCGATAGAGATTAGGTTGTAAAGGTGATTGACAAATTTCATGGGCAGTTTGGAACCAGGCATGGCTCAGCTGATGCCACTACCCATCAGATCCTTCAGGCCGGATACTATTGGCCCTGTATATTTAAAGATGTTTACACTCATGTTAGAAAATGGCACACTTGCCAAACCGCGGCGCATCGTGAGCGTAACCCGGCTATGCCTTTGTAACCAGTCTTCGAGGCTAGACCCTTTGCCCAATGGGAATTTGACTTCATCGGGGAAGTCAACCCCAACTCATCTGCTAACCACCGATACAGTCTCACCGCTACTGATTACTGCACTCGGTGGTCTGAGGCTATACCATGCAAGAATAACACGGTAGACGTAGTTATCAAATTCCTAGAAGAAAACATCGTCACAAGGTTTGGAATGCCCTTTGCTTTGGTATGTGACAATGGTTTGACATTTTCTTTGGCACAATTACTCGAATGGACCTACAACCGTAGGATCACTTTGAAGTTTTTCAGAAACTATTATCCCCAGGGGAACGACATTGCTGAATCAACAAATAAAAATCTACTTGAAGTGATCAAACACCTACTAGAACAGAATCCCCAGGACTGGCATCAAAAGTTGAAGTTCACCCTCTGGGAAGATTGCATTCACATCAAGGCCGCCTTGGGAACATCCTTGTTCCATCTGGTTTATGGCCAGAACCCTGTATTCCTGATTAACTTACAGATCCCAGGTTTACAGTTTATGCAAGAATTTAGCAATAGGGATGACATCATGGAGGTTCGGCTCTTAAATCTGGTGCGAATGGAAGAACAGTGAGACACAAACCTTGAACATTTCATGCGTCATCAAGCAGTGGTAAAATGATGGTTTGACCGTAGGGCCCAATACAAGGCTTTTTAGATTTCAGATCTGGTCCTGTTGCGAGACAAGGCCCAGGAAAAGAAAGGAAAGCATACCAAGTTCCAATGGCTCTGGCTCGGACCATACCTAATCTCAGAAATCTACGGGGAAAATACTTACCGTCTTAACACCATGACTGGGGAACCTGTCTCATTTCCTGTCAATGGACAGTTTCTCAAACACTACTTCGAATAGGGTAAGTTTTGTCTGAAATTGTATTTTATGTAAAGTCTCCCGCTTGTAAATATTTCTTTCAGGTGCTTCGCTGTGAGGTACTGAGTCTTGTAAATAGCCTTGTCGGCTACCCTCTGGGGCAGTCCTCTTTTGGTGGTTTTTGTTTTCATTTCTGGTTTTCTTTCAGGGTCTTGGCATTTTATTCTATCTTTTAAGAATTGGAATGCTTCGCATAAGCTCTGGTCTCCGGTACGATGTCTGTGGCATGGTGAACTTTAGAATCTATCTTTAGCATAGTGGAGCTGGCTCAGTCTCCGGGGTTGTTTCATAGGTTGTGGCACATTTTTTAGCAATCTCCATCAGGTGTTGTCTCTAAGGGTCTGACAATCAGTGAACACAAAAAAAATATACAAGGAACAAGTAATCGGACACGCTGAGGGTAGATCGATTGTACTGGTTGGTTGACCCAGGTCTGAAACTTTAAGGAATTATTTCTGGGTCCAGAGTTTTATCCCCTCTTCAAACATCTAAGTATAGGTGGATAGGTGAAAGAAGTACCACCATTAAAATTAGCTAAGCTTAAGTTTAATGGTGAAATAAGTACTGCCTTCCCACCTAGAAACAAACAAAATAATAAGAAAAGAAAAGCGGGATGAAACTCTGGCCTCTGGGAGAAACAAGCGAATTGATGACTGGTTCAATGTAATTAGTGCCTCTTCTCTACTCCTCCCAGAGGTCATCAACTTGATCTTCTTCCAAAGCACACATGACACCACTGATGAAGGGGCTACGGACTGGATCCCGTGTGGTCAGATTCTCTCAGAAATACTGCTCTTTGCCTGTCAGATGCTTTGAGAAATGGCTTGTTCCAGTTTTGTTAACCAGAGATTCTGTAGTTCTCAAATGCACTAAGACATTTGTCCCAGATAGTCACCATTTTTTATGCCCTGCATCCCCGTCCCTACATTTTGTGTGCAAAATGTTGGGTCCCCCCCCCTTTTTTTTTCTTTTTCTTTTGCTGCTTTTGCTTGTGGTTCTTGCCTCGTCCTTCCCCTTTTGTTTTCTTTTTCTGGGGTTTTCTTCCCCGCTGTCATGTTTTGTTTGGTTGGTTTCTCATCTCTAGGACCCCGTTCTCAGAGGTTGTTCTTTGGTGGGAGTCAGAATTCGGACTCCGAGATTCTTTGCCACGATGTTCTTAAGGAGATCGTCGTGGGGAATCCCCAGGCCCAGGGTCCGGAGGTTTGCCTGTCCAGATATTGATGGAAGGAGGTGGATTGCCTTTTTATCATGGGTATAAATAGAAATTATCTGTCATTTTCACATTTACCATGATTAAAACACTCATGCACTCAGAGTGATTTCAGAGCGATTTGCAGAGAGTTAGCGATAATCAGTGCTAAATACTTCCATCCTTTTCAGGCGATTGTGAGTGTTTCGTAGTGGTGGGTTGTGATCATTTGGTAGCTGTAGCTGTTGTAGAGCTTTCGCGGTGACTCCTTTCCTCCTCCTTTCGGCATTCTCAGGTTGGTGTCTCTTTTTTCATCAGTTTTTCGTCTGTCTGGTGTGTTTCCTTTCCATTTTTGTTGTCTTTCAGTTCTGTTTGTTTTCTCTTTCTGGTTTCGCCGCCCGTTGGTGGGTCGGCCCTGCCATAGGGTTGTCCGCCCTTTGTGCTGGTGTGGTTGGCTTGTAAATAATGTAGAAAGTTATATATATTTTGTGCTTTTCCTGGTTTCCCGTGGATGTCGTTCAGCAGTGTATATGTGTAAATCTTCGTGTATAATTATTGTATATCCTTTCATTCCCCATGTATATATCCCTCAAATTGTATGTATATTTTATGTATATCCTTCTAGACAGGTTAGTAAGATGGTCGAGTTGCTTGTGTCATTGGTTTTCCACCCATAAGTTCATTTCAGAGCAGATTACCACTTGTTTGAAACTTGGCTCTCGGCCAGTTTCAAACAGGAAATTTTCTCTCTCCTCCGTAAAACTAGCCAGACCCTCATTTATGTCCCATGCACGCATTTAAATCTGTCCAAGTGGCCTTCACTTTTCATGCATTCGGACAGTTGGCTCTGCCGTCATCGCCATAACTCCTATTTATTACCTATACATGTGGCGCCCACGTGGGCTTGACAATTTGCCTTTTTACATGTCCTCACCAACGGTTACTTCTCCGGGCTCTGGGACTCCTACCATCATCCATCCCGTGTCCTTACCAAATGTAATAAAATTCCCAGGCCTGGATGTTCAGTCAATCTTAAGTTCATGTAATGCGTGTGCTTTTCAGGTTTTTTTTGGATGAAACTAACTTTTCAGAAAAAGAGGGCATCACGGTGGTAAGATCTCCAGACCCCAGAGTATTTATTTGTTAATGCATTCTGACGGTCGCTTTGCCTTGCAGGTTTCTAGAGTACACTTCCAAACATGTATGAAGCATCTGCATCCTCACCACCTAAAAGTCCAGAGCTACCTTCTACGACAGATACCAGAGTGGCTATTAGATCCAAAATAGAAAGGGCCCTGGAGAAGTTGCCCCTGACCATGAAGTTTGTGTAGGACAGTGTTATCATGGGCTCAAAGATCGAGTCCAAGGTTAAACTCATTACCAAAACCAGCGTTAGGACATGGCCAGAAGTGCAGGCCTTAGTGAAAATGATGTACATCCAGCGACAGGCTGGAGATCAGCTAGCCATCAATGTCAGAGACTCTGAGATTCTTAAGGCGGCTTGTTTCCCATGCTTTGTACAATCGCCAGAGCTTATTCTGACAATGGCCACCAATTACAACTCCTTTGTTCGGGCTGTTATTCTTGCAGCTGCAGAACCCACCAGGTACCCTACTCCTCTGGTATCCCTCTGTTCGAAATATTCAGGACTAACCAAGTTACTGAGAGGGGAGGGGTGAATCAGTAACTTTTAAAACTTTAAAACATTTCTGCACTTTTATATTCTTTAACCATTCATTCATCTAATCTACTGCAAGCATGAAAATGTAATCTTTCATAACACA
>MU223642.1:4350195-4366632 GCA_018584345.1 Thuja plicata
AACTGTTTAACCGTTGAATGCTCGGTATAGGCTGTGGACTGAGTGATGAGCTCGGTAAGCATTCAGAATCGAATAAGTGTTTTCACTAAGTGTTTTCACTGATGACAAATATATCATTATTCCAACACCCTCAACCCTGACACATTCTAGGTGGGTCTAGGGATCCCTCAATTTGACAATCCTTCTATGGTTACAAGGTTAGATGCCTTGGCCCAATTCACGCAGTTGGAGGAGGCCGCTCGGATATACATGAACGTTCACTGCCTCAAGGTCCCAAAGAGGGACCCTAAGAGGATGAAGATAGAAATTCCCCGGTCCGAGTTCAAAGAGAGCATTCAGATGGGAATGATAGCGTTGTCACAGGTCTTTGGGAAACCCTCTACCTAGAAATTCGCTAAATGGATGTATTACTTCCTCCTTGGCATCTCCACCAAAGGAGGATACTTCAACTGGGCAGCTATAATTTTGAACCACGTTGACTCCCAGCTCCTCCAACTGGCCAGGAAAAAATAATTTTACATGACTTCTTATTTTTTTTGGGCCCTAGCACAGTTGAGGCCCCACACCCATGGGCTACTTATAGATGGTGTGCTCAGGATTGGCCCAGGACAAAAGGCACCGTGGGACCATTTCTCGCAAGTTCAATGGGAAGCTAGCTTCCCAAGTTTTTGCCGAGTAAATGATGCGTTCATTTACTATCACCTACTCACACCCACCTGGGACACAGGATACCACCTATCCACATAGGTGATGAATTTGGTCCAGAGTTATGGACATTATTACATCTAATTCCAACATCACACTTATATTAGGGTCACCGGCTTCTCTGATAAACCCTACTTGTTGCCCAAACACTGTGGGGACAGGATCATTCTCTTGGAATACTACAGACAGATAATGGAGTTGCATGCACTCTTTGCCTTAAAGAAGGTAACCAATATTCCATTCCCAATCACCTATGGGAACTACTCATGTAGCCTGGCCACCATAAAAGAGGCGAATAACGGGCTTAAAAGCTATAACCTAGAAGAATTCTACTTAACACAAAAAAATTTTGATCCGCACAACAAGATTGCAGCGGCACTTCCCTGGGCTTTAGAGCCCCATCACTACCATATGGAGGATTTCTGGAAAGATTGCCAGGATGATGTGGAAGTGCAAAGCTGGCACTATGTTAGGATGATGACAGCCAGATGGAAAGGTTGAAGCTCCAGAGGTTCTCAGAGGACTTCTCAGACGTCGGCCCCATGATCGATCCCCAGTACAAAAAGGGAAGCGGAGCCGGAGATTGCCTCCGAGGCTCTGGAGATGCAAAATCTGGGGGTGGATCAACAAAGGCAAAATGAACAAATGACATCTGCTAGGGGAATCGGACCTATGAGAATAACCATAACCCCAGCCACCATGTTCCAGGTGCCACTCTCAGGAGAGACCTTTGGGAAATTAATTACCGTGGCCAGACTTTAAATCTTGGCCCAGTACCTCTGCTATTGCCAAAGGATGTGCTGACAGAAAATGAAGCCCCGACAGTAGATGCCGAGCAACAAGAAGAGAAAATCCCTAAAGAAGCCAACAAAAGTCTAGACAAGGAAATAGATATAGAGGACAAGACTGAGGAGATGGATGTTGCTGGGGAAGATATTATTGATAAAGGAGAAGACACAGCCAAAAGGACGGATGAGGCCCACACCACTGAGGAAGAGTAGCCGCAGGGCACCGGAGAAGAACCAAGAGAATAGAATTTGTAAAATAAGCCACCCCTGTCACCTCAGTGGTTAGTAGAGAGAAAGAAAAGAAAGGCTCTGTCCACTCCTGAAACTCCTCTCTCCCTTGCCAAAATGATGGCTTAGGGCCAGGCCCCACCAAAGGCCAAGAAAGCCCAGACGGTTCATACTCTTCGAACTGGGCCGGGAGAAGAAACAGTTGCCATTGTGGTGACACCTCCCCCAGATGTTGATGAAGCAACCACAGAGCCCAGAGATTACAATGTTGCACAGGTATCACTGGGGAAGAGGGGAAAATAGGGCGAGGTGGACCTGCTGAAGGAGGCAACTAGGGCAGTGGAGGCCCGTTATGAAAAAGAGGCCCAAAGGCTCAAAATAGAAAAGGCAAAAAATGCAAACCTTATGGGGTTGCTTACTGAGCTGGCCTAACCTATCAATGCTGCCCCTCCAGAGGCTTCCACATCTGAAGATCCACTACCACAGAGTGACATAGACTCCCTGCGAACAATGAAGAAAAAGGCTCAGGCAGTCGACGAGTGGGTCACTCTGCAAATAGGAAACACCTAGCGTTTCCTGGTATCCACCCTCCCAGACTTATATATAGCCTGACATGTTCTACACCAGGTAGAGACTCTCATTGACCTATGGGAGGGTGATATTAAAAATTATCAAGCATGCAAGGCAGAGCTTGAAGAACTCCTCGTCCTGGGAGAGGAAATGGTTTCTGAATCTAGAATTCTGGGGGATGAATCATTTGATTTCGTGAGGACCCAACACTCCAGGCTTGACCTCACATTAGAGGTAACCAAGCAACTAGTGGGGACTCTACAGGAGAGGGTCAATGTAGTAAAATATTCTTTCAATTTATACAAGTCTTTTGTAACAAAGACTTCCGGGGCTGACCCCCTCAGTATAGATATGTGCACGCCAGAGGATTTGGTTTTGGGGAGTTTTGATGAAATGATGAAGTCCCGATATCAATCCCCAGAGGGAATAGATGGTGCTCAAATGATGATATTAACTCATATGGTGCTTAGTGGCCACAATGTGGCAAAAATGGCCGATGAATTTAAGGAGAATGTTCCAGACCTGGGGGAACAGATTGAGGTGGCTAAGTACTGAAGGGCTGACCTGAAGGATATCAACGAGGATGGCATCTCCCACCTCCTCTAGGCTTTCAATGATAAAAAACAACCATACATTTCCTCTGGGCACTTGAGAAAACCCAAACATTTAGTATTGTTTATTCTTTTGGTAACGTAAGTTCCTAGATCCCGGAGTCTCAGATCTCAAATTTTGTATTCTTTCAAAGTGATCCATGTCCCGATCCCCGAGGCCGACCGGTCACCTTCAGGAGCGGTTAATAAAAGTTGTCAGAAGGTGGTTGGCTACATCAAGGGGGCGTCGACTCAACAGTTGATTTTCTGACAAGATGGTCTTTTTGAGGCACCATTTCAGAGGTACATCTGGTGCATTGGAGACAGGGAATCGCACTTCCCATTTATGAGGCATGTAGCCTCTATCCCCGGGGACCTACTTTCTTCCTTCTCCTTCCTGGCTCTCTTCTCAAGGCCGATTCTCTCACCGTATATTCTTGTCTCATTCTTCTAACATGTCAGGCCTATTCCATCTCAAGGTCTTTTTGTAGGGTGGCGTAGGTAATACGGACCCCCAGATATTGTATTTTATTGAAACATGATGTAAAATAGGGTTAGGGTTAGGGTTACGGTTAGAAGAGAATGTGTATAAATAGTAAGACCGACCCATTTCCAAGGGTCGGTGAAATTGATGATTTTGCTATCCACAGTAATAGAAAGGTGATTTTCTCATGCTAGTTGTAGAGCTCAATGCTCCATTGTCCCATTTTCAATAGTTAGACGCTCCCCTGGAGCCACCATTGTATTACACACTAGTGCTTGCTAGAAGAGACATTAATGAAGAAGGGAGAATTCTTTGCAATGATGTTGTTGGCATTCATGCTTCTGAGTTAATGGTATTTTATGTTTCATGTTCTTTATGTCTTCTGCTCTGATATGTCAAATATATTAACAACCTCTTTTCCCTCGCTACTGATAAAATACTAGCTGATGGTTGTGTATTTCTTTGGTATTTAGTATAGTATATCAGAGTATTATTGATGTCTTGAATGTTTAAGGATAACTATAGTTAGATGAAGTACTTCTAACCCTGCAGGATATTTTTCCATTTTATTTGTGAAGTGTAGAATGCTAAGGGAAACCTTACCTCACTGAATCTTCAGAGAGAATGAGTTGAAGAAACCAGCGATCCCCTTTGAAAACAGTCACTTCTCCTAACTTAGCCCCGCACCGTCGTGACCCGACACCCAGGTATTTGAAGGCCTATGTAATCTAACTTCCCCAGATAACCTTTGCAGGTGGAGTTGGCTAGTACCTCCGGTACCTGGTGACAACTTATGACTATTGGCAGACCTGATCAACAAAACCCCATCAACAATCCATTTTAGCCACCTTCCTAGGCCAAAAGCCTGACCTATTCTATGTGACTTTATATATTAATGGTTGCAGGTTGAGCAATTGTATAATAGACTCTGGAGCCTCGGACAATGTAATGCCATCAACTGTGGCCAAAGCCTTAGGACTTACTCTCACTAAATCCCAATGTAGGTGTTACTCCATGGATTCCAAGCAAGTACCCCTGGTTGGCCAAATTAAGGATGCTCAAGTGGCCTTAGCAGCACATCCCGAGAAGAAGATGTTGCTAACAATCCTCGTTGTTGATATACCTGCTAGCTACGGGTGGTTGTTAAGCATGATTTTTTGTAGAGACCTTGGAGGGGAGATAAAGCTGGATTGGTCCCAAGCCTTAATCCCAGTAGGTAATAAAAAGATTAAACTAGTCCCTGAGGAGAAAGCTAAGTTTACAGTGTTGAAATCTGATGACCCTAAAGCTCAAATCTTGTATCAAGAATTGGAGTTTGGCAATTATATGTTGTTCACCAATGATCCCGAGAAAGAAATGAAAACCGTTGAAGAGGAAAAGCAATTTTTCATTGAAGAAATACCACCACAGATATGGACTCTTAAATTTGACGGCAGTTGTGCATTGTCAGGATCTGGTGCAGGTGTGGTCTTGATATCACTAGACAGAGTATGTGAGCCCTTGGATTACAAATTAGAGTTTGGGAACACCAACAACACTGCCGAGTATGAAGCCCTTCTATTAGGGATTATTGCTGCAAAAGAAAGAGGTGTGAAAATTTTGAGAGCTCGTGGTGATGTTGAGCTAATTATACGTCAAGTCAAGAATCAATACTCCGTAAAGAACCACAGGTTGAAGAACTACAAAAATAGAGTATGGGACAAAATAGAAGCATTGGATGCTTTTTTTATCGAATCTGTGCCAAGAGAGTTGAATTCCAAAGAAGACTCTTTGGCTGTGTCAGCTTCATTACTACTTCCCCACCCAGAATTCAAAGAAAAAAAATACCAAGTGGAGGTTATATATCGACCATCTGTGCCCGATAATGTGGAAGATTGGCAAGTTTTTGAAGATGACAAGAAACTCCTCTTTCTAGAGAGCGGTGGTGATTTTCATAAAGATGTTCATGGAAACCGTAAAGGAAACTGCCAAGACAAGCTGAAGAAATATAAGTTCAATTGCAAGGTAATATCATCCTGCCCCATTTGGTCACTCTTGAAAATCTCTTCAATAGACATGACACGTTTGTGAAGAAGAAAAGAATCGAAAGAGGGCCTACCACTAGTGAATATGAAGGAATGAATATTGGAACTGAAAAAGACCCCAAGATGATCAATATCGGGAAGTGTTGTACTGAAGAAGAAAGGAATGAGGCCAGGAATCTTTTTCTAGAATACTCAGATGTTTTTTCCTGGAGCTATGAAGATTTGAAAATTTTTATGAACGGGAAATTCAAACACCAGATTCCTTTAAAACCTGAGGCTACTCCGTTCAGGCAGAAGCAAGGGAACTACAACCCCAAAGTTGCTGATGCCATATTCAGGGAAGTTGATAAAATTCTCAAAGCAAAGATCATATACCCCATCCATCACTCTACTTGGGTTGCGAACATAGTGCCTGTGAGGAAGAAGAATGGAGAAATAAGGATTTGTGTAGACTTTAGAAATCTAAATCAATCTTCTTTGAAAGACAACTACGCCCTTCCCAACATGGATCACCTCTTGCAGATCGTGGATGGAGCCAAAATGATGTCTATGTTAGACGGCTTCTCAGGGTATAATCAGATAGAAGTTGAGAAAGCAGGTCAACATAAAATGACTTTCACTACTCTATGGGGACCTTCGCATATCATAGGATGCCGTTCAGATTGATCAATGCCGGAGCTACTTTTCAGAGAGGTATGGATATTTATTTTAGTGATATAAAGAACAAAATCATTGGTATGTATCTGGATGATCTTACCATGTTCTCTAAAAAGATAGTAGATCATATGAATGATCTAAGGAGAGTATTGCAAAGGTGCCGGGAGGATGGGATCTCACTGAATCCCAAGAAATTAGTGTTTTGCATAACTAAAGGGAAACTATTGGGTCACATTATCTCCCAAGAAGGTATAAGGATTGATCCAGAAAGGGTGAGAGCTATTCAGCAACTGAGTTTACCGGTGAACAAAACTGGAGTGAAGTCATTTTTTGGTTAAGTCAACTTCCTTAGGAGATTCATCCCTAATTTCTCTGAAATTACTAAACACATTGTTGATATAATGAAGGGAAATGTGAATTTCAAATGGAATGACCCTAGTAAGAAAGCTTTCAAAAGCATCAAGAACGCCATAGCTAACGCCTCAGTGTTATGTCACCCAAATTACAAGAAAGATTTTGTAGTCTACTGTTATTCTTCTGAACATACTCTGTCAGCCATCCTAATGCAAGAAAATGAAGAGGGAATTCAAGCTCCCATCTCTTTTATGAGAAAACCTCTAAAAAATCATGAGCTGAGATATTCTCAGACTGAAAAGCATGCTTTTGCAGTGGTAAAGGCTCTTAAGAATTTCAGGTTTTATATTCTACATTCCCACTCACTTGTGTATGTGCCTGATATTGCAGTGAAGAGTATTTTGACTCAACAGGATGTGGGGTGTAATAATCGAGGAGCATGGGTAGCTAAAATCCAAGAATATGACATAGAGATCAAGCCCACCAATTTGGTAAGAGGGAACGCCTTGTGCAAGGCAATGGCTAAAAATCAAGCAGACAAAGACCCAAAAGCTACATAGTTGGTTTTAGCGGTAAGTATGCAAGACCCATGGTTTGAAAACATTGTGTATTTCTTGACCTATGGTGAATGTCCTAAAGGATTAAATCCAAAGAAAAGGAGAGACCTAAAACTAAAGGCTACTAAATATGTGATCTGGGATGATAGACTATATAAGAGATCTATAGATGGAACATTCCTCCTATGTGTCGACAAATAGCAACAAGAGAAGTTGTTAAAGGTTTTTCATGATGAAGCCTGCAGAGGACACTTCTCCTCATCAGTCACTGCATTCAAGATTTTGAGACAGTGTTATTATTGGCCGAGAATGTTTAAAGATGCATACCAGTGGGTGGCAAGATGCAAAAAATGCAAGATGTTTACTGGGAAGCCACAGTTAGCAGCGTTACCCCTCAGACTAGTGATAATTGAAGGACCATTCCAACAGTGGGGGCTTGATTTTATTGGTCCTATAAATCCTACATCTAGCTCAGGTCATACTTACATAATTACTGCAACCGGCTACTTCACGAAATGGGTGGAAGCCATCGCAACCAAAAGGACTACCTCAGAGATAGTATGTGAGTTTATCAAAGAGAATATTTTGTTAAGATTTGGTGTGCCTATTAAGTTAGTTATGGATAATGCCGCACACTTTTCTTCCCAAGAAATTAATGAATTCTTTTTTGAGTAGGACATCATGATAAACCATTCTTCTGATTATTTCCCTCAAGGGAACGACCAAGCAGAGTCTAGCAACAAAAATTTGGTGAACATCATGAAAAAGCTGGTCACAGAAAACTAGAGAAGTTGGCATAAAAAGATCTATGAAGCCCTCTGGGCAGATAGAGTGACCCCCAAAAGAGCCATTTAAATATCTCCTTTTGAAATCATCTACGGGGCAAAAGCTAGTCTCCCATTTCCATTGGAATTAGCAACTTGCAAACTAAGGATAGTAGTAGAAGATGCCATATATGAAGATGGTTTAGAGAAGAGGATCCTGTACTTGAGCAAATTGGAAGAAGAAAGGGAGAAAATGGTTGATCATATCACATGTCATCAGATGTGTGTGAAGAACTTGTTTGATAAAAAGAGCAGGCCCCAAAAATTTATGGAGGGAGACAAGGTGCTATTGTGGGACAAGCGTAGGGCACCCAAAGGCATGCATGGAAAATTTGAAACACTGTGGAAAGGACCTTTCAAAATCCATCAGGTGTTTGATAAAAATTCTTTCAAATTGACTTATCCAGATGGTGAGGAACTACCCCTAACATATAATGGTTAGGATTTGAAGCTCTATCAGATCTAAATAGAAAGCAGGCAACCCTTGTGTTGTACAATAGTTACATTTAGTTCTTATTTTTGTTTTCCTAGTTAGGTTTCCTTTCTACTTTCCTTTCTACGTCTTGCTTTAGTTTTGCTGTGAGTCACCTTTTGTTGAGCTTTGTGAAACTAGAGATTTGAGTTCCTTGCTTGGACATGTGAATGTCCAAGTCCCCAGACAGAGCTAGCTGTTGCCCCACTTTTGGTCTTTATACCTCAAGACAAAAATGGATTTCTAATGTGTAGTAGTAGTCTTGGAAGTTTCATGTGAGTCTAGAGTCTAAGTCTAGAAATCCCCTTAGGATAGAAGGCCTTTATAAGATTTCCCTAATTTGACTTCTCCTTCCTAAGCCAGGTAAATTCTGGGTTTGAAATCATGTTTTTATCGGGTAGGTTAAGTTCCCAATCTGGTAAAGGCCGTGGTTTGAAAGATTCTAACCTCAAAATCACATACAGATGAAATATTTGGTCTCATATCTTCATGTTGCAGCATTGGTGGGAAATCAAATTTTAGCTTCTCTTTGGCAGAAAATCACCTGCGGAGTGCGTTTTTTGCAAATGACAGACTTAAGAGTATCAGGAGCAAATAGAGATGGAAAATGAGAAATTAAAGGACAAGAAAGCTTTGAGCATTTAGATCTAGCCTATGGAAAACAAAATAAATGGTCAAGGAAAGGAAAATTCATGGAGTTAGCTTATAGGCGAAAAAGTGGAAAATGACTTCTCTGCTGCTCCTACAAGCGGGTTTCGACTGGCGAAGTGCGTTCTCTGCCAAACCATTGAGGTGAAGGAATTTTGAAGAAGAATCCATCTCATAAGAGATCCAACATATAAAAAGGCCAATGGAATCAACATATATCATTTTGGCACCTCTATAGGCCAGAATTCTCCTTTGGCAGATTTTCAGACAGAGAGAACTATAAAAGTATTTCTCCGCCCAAAGGAGAAGCGAAAAAATAATTTTCTGTCGCTTCAAGAAAGTTACCGTTACGATTACTAAAGTGAAAATATGTTTCCTAATGACATGTAAGGCTAAGTAATTAATTCAAATAAAGCCATTTTACTTTGTAACAGACTTGTTCATTAATGTAGAGGCCTTTCATTCGTGTGGCATGGGAAGTCGGTTGTTAAACAGTAAGAATTCAAAAAGTATAAAATCAGTTGGAGATTTTGAACTAGAACCACCATTGTTCACCAAATTGTTTGTATTCAAAGTCGCTAAGACCAGTTGCTCATTGTCTCTATATCCTGAAGAGAAATTTGAATCCCTAGGTTGAATCATACTCACATGGCTTCTAGATTTGTGGGATTTGATGGAATGAATGACATTATCTCTGATTGGCACAAAATCTCAGATACCTCACTGAAGTTCTTCGATATGCAGAACTTCTAGAACAGATTGAGAGTGGAGCAAATGCATCCTATTACAGAAAAGCTTAAGGAGAGCGGGTTAGTTGAAGCCGCTGGTTTTCCTGTGGTGGTTCAAGCTCCTAAATTGGTCTGGGAATGTATAGCTTGATACAAACCAGACACCAAGCAGATTCTTCTACCTTACAACATAGTGCTCCTCTTTATTGATAGAGAGTCTGTCCATAATTCCCTCTATATTATAGAACAAACAGAATACTCTGAAATGACTTATAGTTGGGTAGTCTCTAAATATTCAGTGAAGAGACCTATATGGAAAAGAGAGATCATGAAGTCCTGGTTTAAAGAACCCAAGAGCGTGAAGGGCAAGTTGCCTAAAACATTATTCGACGCAAATCTAAAGCCAAAAATCATGGATATCCTTGTATTTCTTCACAGGAATAGAGGTGAGAGCAAATCTCTTAATTTTCTTGTACACCATTTCTTCCTAGTTCAGATAATCTATTCCCAGCATCATTTCATTGACTGGGCCCTTATGGCGAGTGAGAATCTCTCAGACGCCCTCAAAAGGTCTAAGTTCCAGAATTAATTCTACATGTCTTCGGTCCTCTTGTATATTTTAGCTACGATTCAAATCTGGCTTGGGCTTCCTAGGTTAGAGGAATTCCTAGATGATGTAAAAATCTATGGGTTTTTCCCTTCTTTGCAACTACAGAATAGTTATGCTGATTATCTCATAGTTAATGACGCCTTTACAATGAGACTGTGCAGGGAGCTACAAGGTTGTTCAGAAAGGAGATTTTCTCCTAAAGCCATGGCTTTTATAAGCCAATTTGGATGCTATTTTATTCAATTTGGAGATTTCTCATATCTTCATCTTGCAGGTTTTGATGACTTTCCTTTGAAGCTACCTAGATACCCTACTGACAGGATCGTGCTGATCAAGGTGATGAGGCAAGCACTCCAGGTGAATCTGATCTGTGCCAAGGCAAAGAAGAAAGGCTATGAATTCCCAATGACCATCAGAGCTTACAGTTGTGCGTCCTAGTCGGAGGAAAAGAATATTCTTAAAACATTCTCGAAGAGGTTCTCTCTAGAAACATATGACGTTCTAAGGCTGCAATATGATCTGGTTAGTTATGCCAGAGATGTCTTACAGATGAGTCAGGCAATTCATCATGTACTTGATATTGAGGACTATTGGGCCAATTGCAAAGATGACTTGGAGAGCAGGGAAATATTCTATGCCCGGTTAACCATTGAACAGATCAAAAAGTTCAATGTTAACATTGCAGTAGAAGGGCTAGAAGATGATGGCAATCATCTGTATGATGACACATACTTGGAGAAGATAAATTCCACCCCTATCAGCTCGGAGCCTATGCTAGACCAAGCTGTAAGTGACTTGCAGGCTCTGATGGGGGGGATTTACAAAAGAACAGTTCAATGGGTTGAGTGGACTGTAGGCTGAAGGAAGAGGTCAGAAAGGAATCCTCTCGCTCAGTGAACTCTGACAAAGGTGACTTCTGGCGTTGCAACCACTTCATCAACAACAATCCCAATAGTTGTGAAAGGATCAATTCAACCATCGGGAGGAGGTGATGAACCTCCTGAGAAGACGTCTCTCTTAGAGAAGACCTATGGAGAGGGTCCTCTTCCAGACATCAGAGCCATTGAAGAAGTAGTCCTGACATACCAAATTAAGTCTACAGCCGAGCTTTCTAAAGCTACAAAGTCTGAATAGTCAGCTAGTGCTATTTCTGTGGATATTGTGGCTGGGACCTCGACCCAAGAAACTCCAAGGCGGGCATCCCCTGTCATAGTTCAAGTAGGAGAGGATAGCCCTAGTACCTCCACTACAAAATCAGATAAGAGGGGTGGAGAGCAATAGGAGGTTTCTCAAGTTGTAAAATTAATCTCTTCCTCACCCACTTTGATGAATCCATTCACTTCCCGCCCTAAAGCTACTCCTCTGTTCATAAGGAAGTTGTTCATCGAAGAGTTGGTTTTTGCCAACAAAGTTACCAGTGTAGAGTCATGGATAGAAAATACTCTAGAGCACAAAAGGAAAATAGTGGGAGAAGCAATTCCCAGAAAAGACACTCTATCACGGGCCTTTTAGCCCAAGGCTACCACAAGCAAGTAGAAGAGTGTGAAGACAATGTCTACTCTGGGTCGTGATCCTGAGACAGGGCATTTCACCATGGAAGTAGCCAAGCCCACTAAAGAGGGTAGACTCAAAGATCTGGCAGCCTCAGACTTTCAATTGCAGTCATTCGATATGGGATTGGCTCGACATGATACCAAGGTGGACTGGTGGAAGTCCACTAATGTAGTGATAGAGGAAGAGCTTGAAGATCTCAAGACTTCAAAAATTTATCTTAAAGTGGAAGTGGCCCAACTAACTGACTTCATCACATAGCTTTTCACTCCTATTGTGAGCACTCCCAGCACCCAAACCTCCCTTGATCCCAATGCTATGAAGAACCAAGCCATTCTGGCTAAGTTGCAAGAGGATCGACATTATGGGCAGATTGGTAAAAGGTGGATTAAGAGGCTCGAGTCAGAAGGCCTAGAAATCATTGAACAGTTAGGAAACACTCTTCTAAGGCTAGAAATAGAGAGGAACAATATTGGTAAGAATTTGCAAACTCTCAGGGCGGAAAGAGTAAGATGACAAGAATGCATAGTCGTGTTGCATGTGGCAGTGAAGATGAAGACTAAAGAAGCCCTAAAGGCTAAAATTCTACAGAAGGGAGATGAGCCTTTGATCAAATGGCTCCAAAGTCTAGAGTTCAAAATCAAGATGATCATTTAGGCTAAGACCGAACTACAACAAATAGATGTTAAGGTGCAAGAAGAACAAAGTAAAGATTTTAAACTTCTCTTAGGACTTCATGCAGAATCGCAAACCAGTGGTCAAGGCAAAGCAATAGTTGGAGTAGTCAACATGTAGAAGTCATTCACAGATTATCTGCACAATTTAGCAGAGCAGTCTTTGACTCATCTAGACAAGGTGCTAGAGCTCCAACAATTGAGTGGATGCATCTTTAGGGCTATGGAGGAATTGAAAGATCAGATAGAAGAAATAAAGACTCTAGCCAAAGAACATTCTAGATGGTTCATCTGTTACACCAATGTCCATGTTAATAGACATGAAGAGCTCATCCAAGTCATCACTGCTGTAATCGCCTATAGGGCCAAATTAGATAAGGGGAAGGAAACTGAATCATAGATATATTCTCCCTTGTTCTATTTTTGTTAGTTTTGT
Source organism: Thuja plicata (assembly GCA_018584345.1). Lineage (NCBI taxonomy): Eukaryota > Viridiplantae > Streptophyta > Pinopsida > Cupressales > Cupressaceae > Thuja > Thuja plicata. Next base: position 4,363,096 of record MU223642.1, read on the forward strand.
AACAGATAAACCTTTGGTTATCATTTCTAGTTGGGGAAGTTGAACCGTTTCGGTTACTCCTTTTTGTAACGGTCCAATCTTGAACTCTATATGTATTATTCCCAAAATCGATACAAAGGTCAGATAAATTTTGGTGTGAAGGATAACATTGTTGTTGAGTCAATTGTGTATGTCTGAATTCCATTTCTTTAACTATTCCATTGCATTTCATTTATCTTTCTTTTGAATTCAAACATCTCTTTTGAATTAGATTTGTAATCTGTATTCAAACCAGAATTATGTATTATGATTTGATACAGCTAATTAAGGGGAAAATCAGTTGCTATCCTAAGTTTTGTGAATGTTCTTATGATATAGATCAATTCAATATCATTACATTATTAATCTTCAGTCTTACAGCTGCATTTTTAGTAATTGTCCATGCATCACCAGTTTTGGGAGTTAATCTAATTGATAAGATCTCAGAATTGGCTAGTTTTAGAATTGTATTTACTTTGCCTGAGCTATTTTCTATGTAGACTTAGCTTGGTTTACCTCTCTTGCTCTCGGGTTAAGAGCATACCTCTGTTAGATTAGAAAACATCAAAATTCATTGAGTATTATTCATATAAGGGAGCTATACCTTCTAATTCAGAGGGAAAATAGGTTTTCAAGTAACTATTTCCCAACTATTGTATTCAATTATTCTTAAACATTTTTGGGTATTTTAGAGTTACATTCAAAAGAACAATCCATTTACCAACAGATCGGTACCCCAAATTTTTACTCTTCTAAAGTGAGCCCTGTTAGGAGCCAACCCTGTTAAAGTTTACAAACACACTGTTAAGTGCGACCTTGTTAGAGGATTTTATACATTGAGGTTGTCACTTAGTATTGGACATCTATTGCTACCATCCTTGAATTAACCTCCTTCTTAGACTATCAATAGGTATCGGGAAAGTCCAATGCTACTTTCATGAATCAACCTTTTTGGCACTCCTTGGGATGTACCTCAATATATAAAAGACTGTTAAGTCCTACTCTGTTAAGAGACTTGATGCTTCAATGGTTAAACTGAAACACTATGACCTATTTCTAATGCAAATTTGAATTGCAGATTTTTAGATCTATTTAAGTAAATTACCTCTCTGATCAATGTATCAATTCAATTCTTTGTGCTCCACACTTTCTGCTCTGTGATGCTGTGCTTCACTGTTTTTCAGTGTTTGCAAAATTCTTCAGCTCTCCTTTAGGTTGATTGATGAGGATTGTATGAAGTTCTTCTTCATCAGTTTCTCTTCAGCATCCTCTTTTCATTCACTCCCCTTAATCCCCTTTCCGTGAATGTGATGTTTTGAAAATGAATTAAGCTTGTCTCTTATATAGACATGATTTTCACTGTTTCTTGATTCTTGATTCTTGGCATGAAAAACAATCCATCCAATTTGATTTAAAGCATAACTCCTAATTTATCTTGTAGTTATCTTCTTGCCAATTGTACAAATATTCTTTAAATCAATTACTTAACTCTGGTCAAATAAAACAAAGAAAACAACCAGTTAAGTCTATCTTTAGCTCTTGCCAGCTAGATATTTTCTCATTTTCTGAACTCTCTATTCCGTCGATCAATTCTTCAGTTAGTTGTTAGTGACAACTGAAAGTTCCATCGGCATGACTCCAGTTAGCTTTGGGATCTTCGTCCATCGGGCATACTTAGATTTTTACTCATCGGGCAACTCTATTTTCAGCTCGTCGGGCATCCAGTGGTTTTTCTTCATCAGGCAACACAATCTTTTGCTCATCGGGTATCACTGTGACTTTTCTTCTTTGCCTTTACCGATGGTGTGCACTCCGTCGGTGTTATCTATCACTTAGTGAATACTTGACATTTATGCATTGCTAAAAGCATAAACTTTGTTCTATATCTTCTCTAAAGTCTTTGGAATTATGTACATGACCATATAGATGATATCAAGTTGACATCAATGATAATACAAACCATTAACTGATTTAATGCTTTGCATTATCTTCAACTTAACATTATCAAACATTCAATCAATTACATGTCATCAATCTCTCCCTTTGGCATTGATGGAAACATACTATATTATCACACTATACTATTTCTAATACAATATGAAATACAATAGTTAAGATTCATCAAATTACCAATCTTTTGTTTGATAACTGATAAATGTCTGATCTACGGTAAGCTCTGTTTTAGCTTAGATTTGATTCTTGGAGCTCTTTTCTTTCTGAAGTGTTGAGTCCTCTTCTTGTATCAATTTCTCTCATGTGACTATTCTCTCTCTTTGATATCTTTTTCTCTTGTCAGCAACTCCCCCTTTGTATAACCATCTTTCATACAATTTTCTCTCCCTTAGGATATAATCTCTCCCTGTTGGAGTAATTTGATAATGGATAATCTTTCTCCCTTTTTCAGAAGAATGTGATAATATGGATAATCTCTCCCTTTGACAACAATGCCAAACAAATATTTTTCTCCTATCCATAATATATTCCTTGAATTTCCCTTATCCATAAGCAATACAAAAATATGCTCTAGTGCTCAGTTTTGGTATATACCTGTCTGTATATAGATGTATCTTTTGAAGTTCATCTATTTGCTTGCATCAAAATGAATGGTATTCTAATAATATGTAGGTTGATGCATCCCTCAATCATATTACTAACTAGTAGACAAGGGTTTGACCCCTAGTGTCTTTCTCAAGTACTCAAATGTATCCTTGGGCAGTGGCTTGGTGAAGATATCAGCCAATTGTTCTTTTGATTGCACATACTCGAGTTTCACCTCCTTTTCTTAAACTTGTTCTCTCAAATAATGATACTTGATGGCAATGTGTTTAGTCTTGGAATTCATGACTGGATTCTTGGAAATGTTTATTGCACTAGTGTTATCATTATAAATAATTATTGGTTCTAAGATCTTCATATTCATACCTTCCAATAACTGTTTGATCCATGCAATATTTGAGTAGTTTGCAGCAGCAACAACATATTCTGATTCAGCAGTAGACTGAGAGATGCATCCTTGCTTCTTGCTAATCCATGTGAGAATTTTGTCACCCATAAAGAATGCTCCTCCATTTGTGCTCTTCCGGTCATCAAGATTTCCAGCCCAATCATTGTCGGTAAACACCTTAAGTTCAAATTTTCCTTCTCTTCTATACCATAAGCCAAATTCCTCAGTATTCTTTAGATATATTAGAATTCTTTTCATAGCAGTCATATGTGATTCCCCGGGGTTAGCAGAAAATCTAGCAACAATTCCTACTGCATGTGCAATATCTGGTCTAGTGTGTAAAACATACATGAGTTTTCCAATCATTGATCTGTACAAATTCTGGTTTACCTCTGTTTTCTTGTCCTCCTTTGTTAAACTTACATCTACTAGCCATCGGTGTTCCAATTGGTTTGGAATCTTCCATCTTGAATATTTTTAGGACCTCTTTGATGTATTTGGACTGTGTAATGAAAATACCTTCACTTTGTTGAATGATCTATAGACCAAGAAAGAACTTGATCTCTCCAAACATA
>MU223642.1:4370111-4389919 GCA_018584345.1 Thuja plicata
TTCTAAGCACATAAGCTCTGATACCAATTGTCAATAATAACTAAGAGGGGGGGGGGGGTGAATCAGTGGCCTCAAAAATTTATCCTTCAAACATTAACCACCAATCAAATAAATCTTAGATTATTAAGTCCCTACAAGATGCATGCCATGAAATACTTATAATGGATAACTGTCTGTCAGTTTTCCTTGTCTGTCCTTATTCTCCTTGATTACTGATAAGTAGTATAAATATTTACCAAAACTTAGTAAATAAGTAGAGTATACCGATCAACCCAGTGCTGACTATGTCAGATACAAAACAATAAAGAAATGAATCATACACACATAACACATGAATTTTTAACATGGAAACCCTGTTAAGGGAAAAACCACTGAGACTGATACCCCAAATTTTCACTCTTCTAAAGTGAGCCCTGTTAGGATCCAACCTTGTTAAAGGTTACAAACACACTTTTAAGTGCAACTTTGTTAAAGGATTTTATACATAGAGGTTGTCACTTAGTATCGGGCATCTATTGCTACCATCCTTGAATAAACCTCCTTCTTAGACTGTCAATAGGTATCGGGAAATTCCAATGCTACTTTCATGAATCAACCTTTTTGGCACTCCTTGGGATGTAATTCAATATATAGAAGATTGTTAAGTCTTTCTTTGTTAAGAGACTTGATGCTTCAATGGTTAAACTGAAACACTATGACCTGTTTCTAATGCAACTTTGAATTGCAGATTTTCAGATCTATTTAAGTACATTACCTCTCTGATCAATGTATTAATTCAATTCTTTGTGCTCCACACTTTCTGCTCTATGATGCTGTGCTTCACTGTTTGTCGGTGTTTGTAGAATTCTTCAGCTCTCCTTTAGCTTGATTGATCAGGACTGTATGAAGTTCTTCTTTATTAGTTTCTCTTCATCATCCTCTTTTTATTCACTCCCCTTAATCCCCTTTCCATGAATGTGATGTTTTGAAAATGAATTAAGCTTGTCTCTTATATAGACATGATTTTCACTATTTCTTGATTCTTGATTCTTAGTGTGAAAAACAATCCAGCCAATTTGATTTAAAGCATAAATATTGATTTATCTCGTAGTTATCTTCTTGCCAACTGTACAAATATTCTTTAAATCAATTACTTAACTCTGGTTGAATAAAACAAAGAAAATAACCAGTTAAGTCTATCTTTAGCTCTTTCCAGCGAGATTTATTGTCATTTTCTGAACTCTCTATTCTGTCGGTCAATTCTTCAGTTAGTTGTCGGTGACTACTGACAGTTCCTTTGGCATGACTCCAGTTAGCTTTGGGATCTTTGTCCATCGGGCATACTTAGATTTTTACTCGTCGGGCAACTTTGTTTTCAGCTCGTTGGGCATCCTGTGTTTTTGCTTCATCGGGCAACACTGTCTTTTGCTTGTCGGGTATCACTGTGACTTTTATTCTTTTCCTTTACCAATGGTGTGCACTTTGTTGTTGTTATCTATCACTTACTGAATACTTGACATTTATGCATTGCTGAAAGCATAACCTTTGTTCTATAGATTCTTTGAAGTCTTTGGCATTATGTACATAACCGTACAGATGATATCAAGTTGACATCAATGACAACACAAACCATTAACTAATTTAATGCTTTGCATTATCTTCAACTTAACATTATCAAACATTCAATCAATTACATGTCATGAAAAATGTGCTTTGTAATTGTAATGCGTCTTCTGACATCTTTTGAAATATTCATATATCCACATTCTTGTATCACTATGGAATATAAAATGTGTGTCTTTTTAGGATTTAGCAACTTAGGTGCATTACCTTCCAAGGATTTAGCATCTTGTAAAATGCGTATCTCTTGAGGATTTAGAAACTTATGTGCGTTACCTTCCGAGGATTTAGCAAAAATAAAAAATAAAAATAAAAATGCGTCTGTTCAAGATTCAATAACTTATGTGCGTTACCTTCCGAGGATTTAACATGTAGTAAAATGTAAACTATAGTATAAGGGAGACCCTATATATGCCCCCCTCCTTATCATGACTACCCATTAGGCAGGATAAGGAAGAGAAAGAGGATACCTACTTCACAAGGTAAGGAGATATCCAGTTTAACAACAATATACCCTATATCCTTAGCAAAGAGTATTGAGCCTTACCTCTAAGAGCATAGATAATCATGAAATGGATATGTCATATATGGACAAAGGATCCTCAAAGAGGAAGAGATATTATCATCAAGACCCCCACCGTAGAGGAGTGCTTAGGATAAAATTTCATCTTCTAAAGAAAATCAAAGAGGGACCAAAGATTCAATCATCAAGCCCCCTACGATCAAGAGGAAGAGGAATCTTAGAATGAAGGAATAAAACTCTAACCCAAAGAAAAGGCAAGAGTTTATAAAGAACATAATTTGAAAAAATAAAGAAAAGGTGATGACCAAGGACAATCATCTCTCATATAAGAGGGTATCCATAGCCAGAAACATAAATCTTTATAAGGAAATAATGTTGTATTGATAAACAAATTCCACTAAGCTAAGGAAAGTAGATCCTTAGATAGAGGAAGAAGGAAAATATCTTGCCCCCAAAGGATGAAAGCAAGGGGTATATCAAATTATATCAAGATATTTTTTAGCAAAGAGATATATTTACAAAACAAATGTCCTAGAAAAGATATCATGAGTGATTATGAGAGAAGGAAGTATGTACCATAATAGAAAATTATAAGGATAGAATAAATAAAGAATAACCAATTAAACTCAAAACAACATACATGTTAAGAGAATAATGGATCCTAGAATATTGGAAGGAAATACCTCTTTGCCCCCCATTTAATAAACAAGAGGAGAAAAATGATCTAATTTATAGAAGAACGAGGGGAATGCCCTATATCAAAATTATGAAGAAATTGTAATACCGCACGGGAATGAGATATAATTCCTAAAGCAACTCTTTCTCTAACATATAGTTTGAAATGTACACAATAAGAAATTAAATGTGTATTAATATAATAAAAATTACATCTATATTTAGAGAGAGCATTTTTCGGCATGGGTTTAAAGATTTCTTTCTTAGAACTCATTATCTGGACATACACTTTCTTAGCCACATCTTGAGGAGTATCAGGGTGATCTAAGGAAGGTGTTGGAAGAAGAACATGAAGAGGAGGATGATAGTTAAGATCAACCACCTTGATTTGAGGAGGCAGGAAACCTATACCATGCATATCTTGTTTAGGGGATGAATGAATCAGGTTTTTAATTCCATGTTCATTAACACCGAGCCCTAAACCCGTATAGCCTTGTTTATCCACCATAGTGTATCCGGTAGTATACATATCTTGCAAAGCTTCTACATGAGGTGATTGATTATGGTGGTCATAAGAAAATGTTGTGTAAGGTGGAACGATAGGGTTAGAAGAAGTTTCTTTATTTTCCCTTTAATATCATCATGGATCAAATAAGAAGGGGAAGGTAAATGAAAGAATTCTCAAACATCAGTATCATGAATCCTAGCTTGAGCCCCATCATAACTATGGGAAGAACTAGGGATAGAAGATGGAGAAATAGAAATAGGAATATTAGGAATTGGATTAGGCAAGATAGGATTAGGATTAGGAGGATTAGAAACTAGATTAGGAATGATAAGATTAGGATTAGGAAGATTAGTAAATGAGGTATCATCCACCCAATTTTTCACATAATCCAAAAGAGCAATAAGTCCACTACACAAATCCTTGATGAAAGTTTTGAAAGTAGGGAGACTAGTATTAGTTAATCTCAAAATAACATAAGCAAGTGAAAAATGAATATTAAAAAACATGATGAAATCGATGATACTTTCATAAACATCATAAGTACTATAAAGAGATGCTAAAAAGAAGAATAATGAGAAAAATAGCCATACCCCAAAGCATCTTAAAGATCTTCATAGTGAATGAAATGCAAGAAATATATTTATATTTTTATGAGTATGTAGATTTTTTTTTTTACTGTTTTAAAATGCAAGAGCATAAAAGAAAACTAATTTAGTATGCATGAAAGATCTAGTCTCTAAGGAAAAGAGGCAAAACATCTAACACCAAAAAGAAAGAGTTGTCTATCGCGGGTTCACCAAAATGTAAGATGAGAAATAGAATGATGTAAATTAATGGATATGATTTTAAAATGTAGGATAAGAAAATGTGTGAGGATATATAAGATGTTAATTTATCCTTAGATACACAAAGGATCCAAATTCATTAACCCCAAAGGAAGGATCAATGCATAAATGAATCAATCAATTGGAAATAAGAATAAAGAAGATCTTAAATTCTGTTTTATAGAAAAGAATGTGTGATAGATCTAGAAAGATTAATAACTTTAATTGAAGGAATAGGAGAAAAGTACTAACCTTAAATATCTAAAGAATTCTATTTTCGGGGGTCTGCACTAAGTTTTTGGAAATTATGAGACTAGATCTGGAATAGAAACGTAGAGACAAACAAAACCCATAAATCTTTTTCCATTCTGGCACATTTCCGATTTTGACTCTCAAGTCAATGTCACCATTGACTTAGAATTTATGATTTTGACCTAGTGTAGAATTGACCTCCAAAGTTTCCAACAGAAAATCTATTTCCAGATCCTGATAGATTTCTGAAAAGGGTATCCAAATCTACACTTTGATCCATTGTTCTGAACCTGTACCTGCAATAAAAATGGATTTTTTTTTTGGGGAGGAGGGGTTTGCCTTAGTCAAACCCTGATTTAGGAATTAACCTTGAAATCAATAATTGAAATAAATAATTCTAGCAAGTAGTAGAAGTGAATCTAATAATGAAGCTATGATATTCAATAGATATGCAATTGTATTTCGAATGTAATCAAGTATGTAAATATGAAAGCTTTGGACTCAATATTAGAAACCATAAACCTCCATGATTATATGCTTGGAATCCACCTTGAAGAGAGAATGAATGAATCTTGAGGATTCACAAAGGATCTTGAAGGAAGATCACACCACCATGATGGATAGATATAGGGTTTGAATGATTGAATCTTGATTTCTTGAACCAAATCCCTTCAAAGGCTTGAATGATTGAATCCTTGATCTTCAATGGAGAATTTGAATGCTTGAGAGTAAGAATTAAACACTTTGAAAGCTTGAAAACATGTAGAACAATGGATGCTTGAACTTTTTTCTTGATGATGGTTATGCACTTAGTGAGTCTTAGCTTGGCTTCTTCTCGCTTAGAGAGACTTTTTTTGAAAATGAGAGGAGAAAACTTCCTTATATATAAAAAAAGGGAACAATCTTCTAGAGAGGCCTACATAGGAGAATTAAATTCCAATTAGAACCATAACCCTAGAAGAGGACCTATATTAAATAGAATTTAATAATCATTGCTTTGGACCCAAAATAGCCGACCCAGAAGTGGGAAATGAACTTTTAATGACCCCCAACAGCTGACAAACTTTCAAACTAGAAAGGGGGACTCAGGTTAATGTTGAGGTCATCCTTGACCTAGGTCAAGGTAGAGGTCTACCTTGACCCAGGGAGTCAGAACCCCTAGAAAATGTGCCAGATGGGATGGATGGTACCCGAAGAGGCCCAATCAGGGTCCTAAATAGGCACAGAAGTAGGAGAAGGTAAAGAAATGAGGGGACAATATGATTATGGTAAAAAATACCCCCTAAGGAGGGCTAAACATTATTAACATGGAAGTGATTCCATTTTAAGATGATACAGGTACTATCCCAGAGAAAGATATTACTGTACCCTTAAATTTTGAATCAAGTAATTTGGGTTATTGTGATGATTTGTTTGGTACCCCTGCACCAGAAAGTGTATTACAACAAAAGGGGGTAACACCAGTCCAATACACGGGGATTTTTCTCCAAGTTCATTAGATATCCCTTATGAGTGACTGGAAGACCAAGGGGAGGATAATTTTATGAATATATATGATTCTTCAAGTTCTGACATAGAGGAAGTCCTTAGGGACAATGACCTTTTGAAAAAGGAATTAAAAGAACTAATGCTTATCAAACAGAGAAATGATAAAGCTAAAGAAGAGAAAATTATAAATTCTATTACTAAGAGAGAAGGTTTTAAGAAAAGGGTTTCCCAATTGAAGTTGGCAGATCAGGGTGCAAAAGAGGGATTTCATGGTTTGAATAAAGAACTTTTTGGTGATGTGGATACCCTGAGAAAAGAGTGCCAAGAGAGAGAACACTTGTTGAAGAAAAGTGATCCTAAAAATAAAGGCCCTGTATTGAGGCAAGTTCTTAATTATGAAGCTCAAAAATCTCCTAAGGGTCAAACCTCTTTACAAGATACATTAGAAAGCAATGCAAGACAAACAACTGCTGATAGAGGAAAACAAAAGGTTACTGGCATACAATTTGCTGAACCTAACATTGAAGAAGGAATATCTCAAAATATTTTCTCACTTGATATGGAATTGGAGAGGGATAGAAAGGCCAAGGATGATATTTCTAAGCAGTTGGAGAAGGCATAATTAGAGGTATCTTTTGCAGAAATGAGAAGGAACATTTATTTCCTAAATTATTCCACTCACACCAATTGGACAAGTAATACTAATTCAGCTACTCAAACCATGCCTGGATCTACTTCCAAGATTCAAAATACTAGTGCTAATGAAAATGCGCAGGTATTGGGTGCAACTCAAGGTATTGCAAAACATTCAGGAGGAAGTGGATTGGGTGGAATTGCTGGTCATCAAAATGTAGGCACTGGTAGTAGTGGCCATAACCTTGGAACAAAATTTTAGAGAAGGCCTATTCATTTGGAAAGATATAGGCAATTATTTTTTGATGGTATCTTGGGCCAGCCAAATGCTATTCCTAATGAAGTTAGAGATGAGATTCCCAAATTTAGTAGAATTAATGCTATAACAGGTGAAGAACATTTAAAAGTATACTCTGATAAGATGAATGATTATGAAGTTGAAGATGAGGATGATGTGATGAAATTATTTGTGTAATCATTAATTGAGGATGCAAGAGATTGGTACCGGGGATTGCTTGATAATAGTATCTATTCATGGGATGATTTTGTTAGATGTTTCAAAGAGAAGTATGGTGATAAGATAAATTTTGGTTTTATGTTAAAAGAATTCAATAACATGAAGAAGTTTCCAAATGAGAGCATAGCTGAGTTCAATATAAGATTTCAAAAATCTATGTATAAACTGTTACAAGTATTAAGGTTGGATGAGATGTTTGCCTCACCACATATTGCAATGCTTTGGATGGAAAGACAACTTACTTGCTGAGGGATAAAGATCCTCATAACATGAGGGATTCTTATAAATTGGCCATAAACATAGAGAGTAATAGGAGATCTTCTGGCAAGCTTGGTAAGATGGATGATAATAAACTCTAGAAAGAGTCAAAAGCACAGTCCACAAAGAATCCCAAAGAGGAAGACAAGATGGATGCACTAGTAAATGTAGTGAAAGACCTTGCTGCTAAGGTAGATAAAAATGAAAAGTGGTTTAAAAATAATAGACAATAATATCAACGGAAAGAGAAGTCTTATTTGCTACATGACTTTCCTTACAAGACTAATTGGAAAGATGGTAAGCCTATGCCAGAAGAATCAACTGATGCCAAGAATAGAGATGTTCCTGATCCATTAAAAAAAAAATAATACACAAAATACTCCCTGGTGTATAGCTTGCAATATTCCTCATTCCCCTTTTCAATGTGCAGTAGCTCAAGTTATGACAAAATCACGTGAGAATTTTGAAACAAAAGAAGGCCCAAATGATAAAAATCCTTCAGTAAACATGTGTGCATTCACTATTGAAGATGATAATGGTGAATCAGAAGATGAATCAAAATAAAATATGCAATTCAAAGTAAATGTTGCAAATACTAACTTTGAACGTGTTCAGCTTCGGAGGCCAAGTGATGAGGAGGTAAGATCTCTTACTATTGCTGTGGTGACTCAGGAAAGAAGTTCATACCACCTTTGAAATAGACAAGTTGATGAAGGTGAAAGCCAACCTGGTTCACTTTTTATCAGAGAAGTCACAAATGAATAATTTACACAAGATATAGATAAACCAAAAGAAATAAAGATAGATAAAGAAGAATCTAAAGAGACTCTTGTCAGAGGAGGTAAAGTTATGTCTACAAATGAATAAAAAACAAGAAAAACCAAGGAGAATAGAGGTAAAATGTCTTTTGAAGCTATTCTGAATTTTCCAAATTTTGACATGAAACAAGCTTTATCTCAAATCAAGGTGTCTGTTCCCTTAGTTGAGATGTTGAAAATAAAAGAAGACCGAGAAGTTACTTTCTCATTGTTTTCATCTTTACCTGATATACCTGATACAACTGATTTGGATTGTGAGTCAATAGAAAAGAAAGAAGAACAAGATGAATCCCCAACATGTGTTGGAATTATAATCACCCAAGAGCCCTCTCTGATTGATACTTTTTATGTAACATTGCTTGTAAATAATATGTTGTTAAAAAATTGTATGATAGATTTTGGAGTTGCTGCTAATGTGATGCCTTATAATGTGATGAAGGGGTTGGGTTTGAAATTTGACACTTCTTTTGGTAGATGTTATGCTATGGATAACAGGGAAGTGCCTATAATTGGAGCTCTGAAAGGAATTGAGGTCAAGCTTGCTACATTCCCTAAGGTTATTTTCAGAATGAATATTGTTGTGGTGGACACTCAACCCCACTATGGAATGTTGTTATCAAGGTAGTGTGCTGTAGTGGTTGGAGGACATGTACAGTTGGATTTGTCCTTTGCTACCATTTCTGTGAATGGAAATTAGGTTAAGATATTTAGAGACCCTAGGGCTCCAGTATTAGTTGAAAAGGTTGACCCAAACATGCTAAATTTTTTTGTGGATGTGGATATGCAGAATTTTAGAGTTGAAAATATTCAGCCTCAATTGAAAATTTTTGATCCCATAATAGAAGAATTGGAATTGCAACAACATGGACTGTGGAAAATTTACTTTGATGGATCTTTCTCAAAAGAAGGATCAGGAGCTAGTGTCTTATTTGTATCTCCATTGGGTATTACCTTCGAAAATTCCTTTTTGTTGGCCTTCCAATGTACAAATAATACAGTCAATTATGAGGCACTATTATTGGGGTTAGAAATTTCAATTAAGCATGGTATTAAGTTATTAAGGGTTTTTGGAGATTCAGAATTAGCCATATCACAAGTCAGGTCAAAATATGCTGCCAAGAATGATAGGTTGAAACAGTATAAGCATGATGTTTCAGATAGAATTGAATTTTTTGATGCATTCTCAATTGAATGGATAGAGATATCTAAAAATATCATGGCATATTTCTTGGCTAATTTTTCTATGAAAAATGATGACATGACATTAGCAGGAGTCTCTATTATAGAGACCAAAACCAGGCATAATAATTGGCAGGTTTTTGAGAATGATGATGATATCCTTACATTCATTCAATGTATAGACAATTATGAAGGCCAAAATATTGATTGTAATAATTTGGTAAGTGTGGTTGATGGAAAAGAGACTATATTTGGCAATGAAATTGTGGAGTTACAAACAAATGAAATACCTAAGGGATTAACCCAATTGGAAGGAATGTTTACTGACAGTGACAGTCATATGTGACAAAAGTTTGTAGCCAAAATGGATGAATTTGAGGAGATAAACCTGGGATCAGAATGTGCTCCTAAGCTTTCATATATTGGAAAAAAGTTGGCACCTCATATAAGAACAAATTTAATTCATTTGCTGAAAAGATATAAACATGTTTTTGCTTGGTCTTATGAAGACCTTAAGGCTTATAGGGAGGATTTCTTCTAGCATGACGTCCCATTGAAAAGTGATGTCAAGCCTTTAAGGAAAAATCAAAGGCCAATCAATCCATTGTTGGCCCCCAAAATGCAGTAAGTGTTGACAATTTTTGCCCTTTAGGTTTTAAATCTAAGTTTTAAATTTTTAGTTCTAACTAGTATACTGTATTGGAGATTCAGAAAGGGGTTATGACTTCTAGGTTGAGGATTGAGGAATGCAACAGATTCTTCTATCTCTCTTCCCACTCATAGTTTGAAAAATTGAAATTTTGGGTAAATCTTGAACACCTACGTCTCGTCTTTTAAAATTTTCAAATCTCAGGGTTTACTATTTAGATTATAGTCGTAGGATTAGGGTTGAATTTTGAATCATGCTTATAAATTGTAGCTGTGTAGAATTATTTGAATTTCCTAGCATTAAATAGTAATACCACAATGGGAAAAACAAATACCATGATTACGAGTAAAAGGCAAAGACAGGAGACAAAGATAATAAACTTGCACAAAATAGTTAAAACACTAGGTTTCACTGATTATTTACATGATATTTATGATCATGTTATCCATGGAATTAAGGTAATCATGGAAATAATATTTGCACTTGAAAATAAGTGGAAAGATACAAAGAAGGATATAAAATATTATCCATTTAACAACATGGTAAAGGAAACAACAAGTAAAATTGCACCGTGGCCTGCTGGGTCGGCACGAATGGCATTATCTCAAATATTCCCTTGTCCAGAAATTGTCATGACCTGTACCGATAATTATGATGAAAATAGAAAATAAATTGTCAATAAAAATACTCAGGAGGAAATATTGTCGATAACGGAGACTGAATTGTCTAGTCTATTGGACCCAGGGTTTGAAGCACAAAACTCAAACGTTCACATTGACCTGGGAAAATTGGCAGAGAATTATGAAAAAATATATGCAATAAAGAAAGGTTTGTATATTAGAGGAATAACAAGCAGTTCTAGTCTAGATCTAGATCATAACCCTCCTTATGATCTTGATATTTTTGTGCAATGGGTTCAGGATAGTATTTCCTTGCTAGCATTTTGTTTGGGATTGGATATTAACAAAGAAGTGGGTGCCAACATTCTTAAAATGATTTTTCATATTCATTGTGAAAAAGAACCAATAAAATATAATTTTATTGAGCACATTGTTCATTGCATGCAAGAACAATTACTCATGATTAAAAGAGGTTCATAGAAGACATTTAGATTCACAACCTACTTGTGTTATCTTCTTTTAGCAAAGCATCATACAATATTTCAGACAAACAAGCTTCAAAGTCAGGTCCATATCTAATTTATGGATGGACACCTAAGATAGGGATGAGTGATAACATAAGGAACTACAACAATTTTTTATACTAGTTTTTGGCACCAATGTATCATAAAATTATAGGCACTCCAATTCCTAGATTGTTTGTGTCTTATAGAGATTACATTCAACTTGGAAGTGAAATACAATTGGCTGACTGGTATTTCATGGAAGACTACATTGTGTTAAGGTTTTACGGTTCAGTGGAAAAGAGGGTATTTGCATTGGAATATGTATGAAAGATGGAGAGCATAGATGTACTCTTTAATGGTCAACAAAAGAAAATGATATTTCCTTCCTTGTCTTTCTCATTTGGAGGGTTCACATTTGAGAAAAGAGGATTCAAAGTGGCACATGATTTTTTTATAATTTGTTGCATTGTTGTTGACAGTCACTGGAAGTATGATCCACTCAACATAATTGGAACAAATCTTAGAGAGAATGGGAACTCTACAAGAAAATGTCAACATGAGATTATGCCATTGATAGAAAAATTTAAAAACATGGAGTCCCGGGATGAGGTAAAAAAAGAGATGGAGAAATACGCCGCTTGAAATAATATTTCAATACAAGAATTGTCATCACAAATTATGACTTTGCACAAACAGATAGGAAAAGTGCAGCACAAGACATCCTACAATTTCTACCAGAAATTTGTTCAACCATCTAGAAAATCTATTCCAAAATACCTAGTGGGTCAATGTAAAGATGGTAATTGGACTCAAACCAAAATTTCTATTTTCTGGGAAATGAGGAAGAATCTCAGCGAGCCAAAGACCTATGAAAATATTTATGAAGTGGAAGAGGATCAAATATTTAGCGACTTGTGGAATGAGGAGCATCTAGCTGAAGCATATCACATCAATGATAATCATGAAGATAATAAGTATGAGCGGGCTTCTGTGAATCCCACATCCACTGATGTATATTCAATTTTTACTCGAGTGGACGTGTCCACAAAAGAAAAATATAGCAAAGGGGAAAAGATTATAGAAAAAATGGGTTTTCTAGGTTGGCTTAGTCTGGGTCCCATAGGACAAGAGCCTTGGTTTCCACTTGTCACAACCGCTCCACCAAAACATGGAGAGACACTAGTCCTTGGAGGTTCATCACAAAAAGGTACTAATCAGTCTCATACCCTTGCACCTTCATTTGTTCCAGATTCAAATCTAGTTCCACCTTTTCCAATCACTCAGATTCAATCTAAATCAAGTGTCACTCCCACTGGTGGGGATGGCATGGGTAGTACTAGTGGCCCAAATTTGAAAAGGACATTAGAAATAAACATGAAATTATTGGAACCCAGAGATCAAGGCATTGTAAAGAAGCAAAAGGTTATGACAACAATGCCAATGGTATCTTTGAGTCCAATAATTGCCACACCTTTAGGACAAAACCCTCAGAACAATCTAAAAAATCCACTTGTAATGGGTTAGGGTGTTGCTAATCCTCATGGTGTAGTTATTAGAACCACATGTGGAAGCTCGTACATCACTGAAAGTTCTATTTCACCTTTCAAACATTCAATTGTGTCAGAAAACCCTGATTTTTGTTACAATGATTTTTAAACTAACTTTGAATAAACAAAAAATAGAAATAGATAAAATACTAAGACATTGAAGAGGGATGCAATTGTTGTAGCTTGTGATGCAGAACCTACATCGAATAGGTTATTTCCCACATATAACCCAAACAAATAAATGATGGATTTCATGATTGTTATGCCTCGAGCTAGAGATAATAATATACTAGAGAGATAGTTAGATCCATATGAATTTCACGTTAGCACCTTCCAAATGGATTTATCCAAAATTTAAAATGTGGACAAGATAAATGTGCCAAAAATGAACAACCAAGTGGTCTATAGTTCAGTGATGAAGTTGGAGAGAGAGAAAGGAAAGCTTCTAGGCAAAATAGAAAAAGTTACAGGCAGACCTGGCAAATCAAAAGGCAAGGGAAAAATCAGCAGATAACAGGTGCAAAGAATTACAACAAAGGATAAAAAAAATCTTCCTCTAAAGAAGCAATTGCACAACAAGAATATGGATGCAAAACTAAAAATTTTGAGGGAAAAATTGGAAGAGAGAAATAAAAAAGTTGAGGCTGAAAAATCATCTTCAGTATGTTTATACAAAAGCGTGGAGAATACGATACAAGAAAACAATAAATTAAATAAGGAATTTGATAATGAGAGGGTAAAAGAAAAACAATAGGAAGAGAAAATAGAGGAAATAAGAAAACAAAGTGAACACCAGTTGTCAAAATTGAGAGAAGAGATAAAGAAGTCAAATAATGCAATTAAAACTTACGAAAGCAACTTGCATGACAAAGTAAAAAATACAGTCAAGCAAATAAAACATTAGGGGAGAATAAGGGTGAGTGGTGATAGTTTGTGTGATTGGTTTGAATTTAATGAAAATTTTAGAGATGTTTTTGGAAATATCAAAAAGCATTCTGAGAAGAAAAAAAATCTTTGACAGAGAGAGAATATTGCAAAACTGATTTTGCAACAAATCAACACAACCAATGACAAGAATTTGGCAAGCAAGGAAATTAATCACCGTGTTTGTGCAACAATTAAGGCAACATATGTCTTTCAAAAATGTCAAAAACTAAGGGAAGGATAGGAAATGTTGGCCTTATATGGAAAAAATATCACCAAGATGAATAAAAAATAACCAAAATGATAAGTCTTGGTTTGACGAATCCTAGTCCTAGTCCTAGTTACTCATCAACAAAATTCGTTGGAAGAGAAGCTTATGAAAAAAATTTGGAGGACACAGTAACGTTTTATTTAGGCAAGCTTCCTCAGGACATAACTCATGAAGGCATTTAAAATTGCATCAAACCATTGACAAATTTGAATGCAGAATTGGATGGATCATTCCTTTTGAGTCTCTTTCCCAAGTATGGATGGCTAGAAAGGTTGCAGGTCATTCACTATAACTTGACAAATATTGACCTTCCAAACAATGCAGAATGGAGCATACTAAGCAAACTGGAAGAATCATCTCATCAATCATAGTATGTGAAAGTAATTTAAATCATCTCTATAGTTTATTTCTAATGGATTGAATTGAGTTTAAAGTTTGAACTTTGTTTTTTGAACATGGTTAATGTAGCAGATCAGATGATATTTCTAATTTACTAAGCTAGCCTGTCAAATGCAGAAATGTACAGTTGCAGAGATGTATCATGTTGTACTTATCTTACTAATTTTTATTTTGAGACTACACATGAGGAAACTCGACCTGAAGCTGTTGTTGCTCCCTAGTTTCTATAAAAGGGAATTTAGGGTCATTTGCTAAGGGTAATGAAATTGAAATTGGGTATCGATTCATTAACTTTTGCAAACAAAATCACACAAAGTTGTGTACTTACTATTATTAATGAATGAATTGTTACATTGTATTGTATTTCTAAATAAATTAATGAGAATATATATGAATTGCATCACATGTATTATGAATCGCTATATTTTAAAAATAATAATGAAAGTTTTCAAGAATTGTACTATATGAGCTGAATAATACAAATGAAAACCATTATTAGTTGTAGAATTGATGACATTATCAACCACATTGATATTTTGACATTGGAATATGCTATTATGCATGATTGATGATGAGATACATACATTGTCAGTAGACTAAAGAAATAAGTTTAATAAATACCTAGGACTAGCTAGTTCAACTGTTATTCAAGTTGCCACATCATCTCATTATCAGGGTCCTCAAATTCATCGTCATCAACATCATAGCTTCCTTGGTTCTTCTCTATGTTTTCTTCACTCTACATACCTCCTCTTAATCAAAGTTCAACGCTTCCAGTAACAGTACCAGCACATGATTCACTGACATCATTATCTTTGGCATTGCCACTTTGGTTTGAAATGTTTCCCAACCCTCTTCTTTGATATTTCTTCCTCCACAATTTCAGTGCCCTATCATAAGGAAAAGTATTGACATCATACATGGATGTATATAACCTCAATCAATTTTGCAAATTCTTGTCTAGTTTGTTTCTTATCTTTGACTTTAGGAATCCCAAAGAACTGAAAACTCTCTGATCCTCCACTAACCCCAATATCATGGTAAAACATAAAAATCAACAAGCTTGAAAATTTCTGATAGTGAATCAATCAACATTTCCCTCTGAGCTAGATTTTTCCAAAGCCTTATTATTGATCCATCTTCATGGGGGTTCCACATAATATTATATTGTTCCCTCATTGTCTATGAAAAATGACCTAATTTATCTCTCAAATGAGATTTATCTAAAATTCCATTTAGAGTTACTCCATTGAACTCTTTGGTTTTGCAAAAATGATCTATCAAAGTTAGTAGCTTAGTTTAAAAATATTTCAAATTATTGATACTCCAATATCGAGGAAACACAATAGCCATGGATTCAAGTAGTTTGACTGCAAGAAATCTTGCTCTAATATGTGAGGAAATATCATAGGCAATGTGCTTCATAGAAGTAGTTAAAAAATTAACGATCTTGGTAAAGTCTTCCCTTTTAACACTTGATAGTCACTTCCTGGAGTTCTTTCCTAGTTCCTCGGATTTGACCCTGGAAAAGTAGTGCATTCGTATCTCAATTTTGCATACTTCTGCACATAACTCCTAATTTTCATCAATCTTTAAAAAGTTCTTAGGATTGTCAAAATCTATGATTTTGAGCCAACTAGCAAATTTTACATCATCGCATGATCGATAGAGATTATCGAGTTTCATGCATGTCAATTTAAACATCGCAACATATTCTAAAATATACATAGCTCTTTGTTGGGCCTTGTTCATTATATTTCTCATTTCCTCCAGCATGGGGAGATGACCTACTAATTTTAAGAGTGTCTCTACATTACTTAACCTTTGTAGCAGCTCAAGAAATTTTGGTAGCCCTGCTTCTTCACTACTTGAGTTCATTAGACCAAGCAACGATCTATATTTTGAAAAAACTCGATGCGCTTGTCCATCCAGCCAGATCTATCTGGTATCATTATCCTTAAGAAGCTTTTTCCTATTAGTTATTCCTTCAAAAAAGTGTTGAAATTTCCTGAATCATTTCATACTTCGATAAAATTATTGGTAGATCTCTTTGATTAAAAATTTAATTTTTTGTATTGTAGCATGCTTGCTGACAACTCCAAAAGCTAGATTCATTCTGTGGCCATACAGTGAATGAAAGTAATGTAGTCTGCACAAGAAGTTTGTATCTTTGTACAAAGACTTCCCCTATGCCTTGCATTACTGAAGCTCCATTAGCTCCAACACACACCAACTATTTGGCAATTGTCATGTCAACTATACCTCCATATTCAATTAGTGAACTCTTTACTAGTTCACATACATTTTCCATTGTTGCATTATCCTTCATTTTAGCAAAAGTTAGTAGATGAGGTTGGCAGACAAAATTGTGTATAGTATAAACATGCATGCATACCCATGAAGTATTATCTACTACTGTAAATTTGTCTAAAGACAATGCAATAAAGTTTGACTCTTTAATTTTTGCCTTTAGATCCTCCTTTTCAACCTTGACAAGACAACTTTCCCATTCCCATCCACTATTTATTGATTAGTGACTATTAGGATAGTTACGAACTTTCAGAAAGTGTAATAAAGCACTCAATGATGGGTAGTCTATCATAGGACGCCCTCTGCTCAAAATATAAAGGAAAATACTTAGTTGAACAAATTTTCCCATTTGTTCTACTTCCATTACTTTTCCAAAAAAAACTTCAATAGAGCCTTTAACTTCAACAGGATTTGTCTATATACTCTACTGAAATTCAAATAATTTTGCATTCCTAACATGTTAAGATTCATCCTTTGTTTTCCATCTTATCACTAATTTTTCAACACCATCTATGGTTTTATTTTCATAAACTTTACCCATATGCTTCTCTATGGTGTCAATTTTTAACTGCAACCTCTTTTTCTTCTTATTTATCTTGGTACAAACCTTACATCTACATTCTACCAGAGGCTCACCTTCAATTGGATTTTCCACTAGTTCAATGAATGGATACTTTGACACCCATTCTATTTGAAAATTCCTTGACAGATCCCACAACCGATCTTTTTTTTATTCTCTATCCTTTTTTGAATTGTATTTTCTTTTCTACTTCCCTGCATCATCATCATCTCTAGCATTCACAATCTCATCCAAGTTGATTATATCAGTATGGCTACTATGGGTATTTACCTAAAAATATTCTTCAAGTTTATCATGATCTGAGATATCAGGTTCGTTGACTTCTTCAATATGTTGTGTAGGTTTAGGTTGTGAATCTTGTAAATATAATTATGATGAAGCAGCTTCCTAATTTTAGCCAGAAATGTTTCCAACACCAAATTATGATGATAAGGTTCTACGTTTTTCTGGCCTGAGTGGCCTCTCTTGGCTTTCCTCACATGTAGGAGCCTTACCCTTATTCTTCTTCGACATCTCCAACGAAATAAAGGCTGCCAAAAAAATGTTAACTTGTTGTAGAAGTGACAATAGACTATAATATATACATATATAAATATGATTCATTGGCTCTAAAATCATGTTTGAGGCCTCCCTCGTGACCACAACATTGACCATTAAGTGGTCCCCACTAAATAAGAATGAACTCAAAATTGTAGAGTTGCAGACATATAAAGGTGAAACCTCAGGTGAAATCAAGAATCAAAATAATGGTCACTTACCTTTGCCTCAATTACAGTCGCCAATGTACTCAACAATCTGAAACTTCATTATCGATCAAATAGAGATATAAAAACCAACCAAACCAAATTATGTACAATAAACCTGATCTACAAATGTATTTATACCAATCCTTTTTGAAGAATTTGGTGGGAGGTATTAGGTATACAAATATTTGGCAAAGCCCATGTAATTATAATACATCTTATGTTATTTTTGAGGCGATTATGGGTTGTCCAATAACTTGCTACGATTAATAAAGCTGGAAAAATGTGTCAGTTTGAGACATGCATCTGTAAAATGCCAGATGAATTTAGGTTTGCGTATAAATATATATGTATAAAACCATTGGAAAATATAGGTCTTCAATTTGGGGTTGCTTTGAAATTGTAGGCAAATTTTTAAAACTTACGTGTCCAAAAAATAGATTCGATTGGCGATATTGTAGAAGAAATGGATAAAATTAAATAAATAGATAGGTGATGGGCCCGAGCATTCAACCCAATATTTATAAAGTTTGGGTGATTGGGCCAACCTAATATATGCAATATATTTGCTAAATCCCTAGTTGTCGATGTGCGACATTCACCAAATGATGAATAATCACCACTAAAATTATCGCCGACAGTGACACAAAGTACCTAGTTTAGACTTGAGAATAGAGGCATGTGACTCCCAAAATCACATTGTTGTCCAGGACATAGGAACATTGAGCTAATATAAATGCTTTTAATGCAAAGCATTTGCCACTAGTATAATTTTTAAAATAAATGACTACATGACTAAAATGTTTAGTCACGTGACTAAAAATGATCAAATTCTACTAATGTTTTACAATTCATAAGTATAAATGACTAATTTGGTCATCGGGTAAAAATGCATCTAAATAATTGGCCAGACAAATATAAATGACTAAATAAAAGACTTTCTCCTCAATTCTTTTTTCTTTCAAATTTGATTGTAATCCATAGAGCTTAAGCCCCCCTCATGGAACCCCTACCAAATCGGGCCATTTGGCCGCCCTGGTGGCCTGGTGCACCAAAAAAACCTATTGCATGGAAGACATTGCCTCTCGTTGCAGTATTAAGACCTTCACATATTTTATTAAAAAAGTAACATTTACATTCTTTAAATTTTATTACTCATCAGTGGATTTTTTATATTGTTAATGCATCACTATCTCTATCATAATGGAAATGCTAAGGAAAAATAAATGTGCAAGGAAATAGTGATCAATAACAAATGAGCATTATTTTGATAGGATCAATCCAAGTATGAGATCACATTGTGAGGCCTCACCGCGACCCATCATAGCTCAGTTGATACACTTATTTTGATACATTGATACACTTTTTGATTATACTGACAGAGACTTGAGATATTATGTTTATGATGATGATTATATTGTATGGATTACATTTTGATATGGATTAGACCTAGAACATGTGGTTGATTTTGATTATACATGTTTAGATAGGTGAATTGATGAGAAGATTGGATCATGATTAGACTTGATTATTTCATGGATGTTATGTTATGATGATTATGTAATTATTATGTTTTAAACATTTTTGTATGAAAATTGTAATTAGGAATTTAATTCTGCTTATTGATTAATGTTGCTAAGTATGAATTGAATATGTATATTGCATGTGATTTTATTATCTTGGACTAATGATGCTCGAGTTTAGTGTGTAGGAAAGAAAACCATGGAATCAGTTAGAGAATCAGTAACCAACCTTATGTACAAACTATAAAGCCAAGGTTGAACCTGTAAGGTATAAAATTTGGCACAAGAAGGATTCCCTAAATAAGATTTATGCAATATAGTAAAGTGAGATCCTCAGGCCAAATTTATGTTTTCTTACACTTAAAAATTATGATAAAATAGCTTGAGGAACACATAAGAAATAAATGGACAAGACACCTACCTCATAACATAGCAGATCTGGAAAAACTCATTTTCTGAGGT
>MU223642.1:4411800-4441135 GCA_018584345.1 Thuja plicata
TATAGATTAGAAAGCTCTCCTTGCCTGGATTAAGTTCTGTTTAGGCTTAATTCGGTTTGCCTCTTCTGCTCTCGGGTTAAGAGCATACCCTGTGTTAGTTTTAGGATCAAGACATAATTCATTGCATGTCATTCCAAAAGGGAGCTGTACCTACCAATTCAAAGAGAAGCCAGTAATCAGAGAACGGCTTTTCAACTGTTGTAATCAGATATTGTTCATAATATGGGCACTAAGAGTCATATTCCTAAGAAGTAAGAAAGGACCAATCTATTTACTAACACACTGTTAAACCTTATTCTTATTGTTTACTAATTAGCAATCTTTCATTTATCGAAATATAGTAAATTAATTAGTGTATACCGATCAATCCATATTTAGTTATGTGTAATGCAAAACACTGAAGTAATGACTCATAAACACATTGACACATGGATTTTTAACGTGGAAACCCTGTTAAGGGAAAAACCACTTGGGACCGGTAACCCAAAATTTTCACTCTTCTGAAGTGATCTCAGTGAAGAGACAACCCTATTAAAGGTTACAAACACACTGTTAGGTGTGACCTTGTTAGAGGATTTAAATAGAATAGTTTGTCACTTGATATCTGGCATCTCTATGCTACCTTTTATGACCAAACCCAGTGTAATTTGTCAAATGGTATTTGGCATCTCTATGCTATCTTCATGATCAAAATTTTTGATACTCCTTGGGATGTATCTTAATATATAAAGGATTGTTAATTCCTTCTTGGTTAAGAGACTTTCTGATCCAATGGTTAAATTGAAACAATAAATGATCTATTCACATATACAACTATAGACTTGCAGATTTTCAGATCTGTTTTAAGCTCATAATACCTTTTTGATCAATGTATCTTTTTAGTACCTTTTCTCCACTTCTTTTCTTCTTGGTGATGTTGTTCTCTGTTGCTCAGTGTCCGTAGAATTAGCTATGCTCTTCAGCTTGATTGATCAGGACTGATTGAAGTTGTTCTTCACCAATTTCTCTTCAACATCCTCTTCTCTATTCACTCCCCTAATTCATCATGAATTATATTGTCTCTATATAGACATGATTTCACCGTTTATCAATTCTTGACTTTCTTTTTCTTGGTGTGATCCATAATTCTAGCCAATCTTTCTTTAAAACTTTACTTCAATTTTATCCCATATATTTCTCCTTGACAACTAGAATAAAACTAATTTAAATCTCTTACTTATCTCTGGCTTTAACTTGTCAATGAAAACCATGTTAACAACCAGTTAACTCCTTATTCAGCTCTTTCTAGCTATGTCTTTTGTCATTTCTGAACTTCAATTCTTTTTGGTGTTTAACTCTTTGTTAGCTTCGGTCAACACTTTAGTTCTCCTCGGGTATCTCCGTCGGGGTTGTCTATTCGTCGGGTAACACTATGAAGTTTTGTCCATCGGTAATGCATGTAATTCTTTTCGTCAGTAATGCTTGTGAGTCTTCTCATTGGTAATGCTTGTCAGGTTTGTTTCTTGAGCATCACTGTGACTTTCCTCTCAGGGTTCTCTATTTGTCGATGTGCACTGTCTGTCGATGTCTGTTGTCACTTTGTGAATATGAAACTTTTATGCATTACTGAAGGCATAACCTTTATCTCTCTGGTTCTTTGAAGTTTTTGAAGATTATATAAAGTTGACATCAATGACAATACAATCCATTAACTGATTTAATGTCTTGCATTGTCTTTTTGCATTTTAGTGATCATCAACTTAACATCTTCAAACATTCAATTAGTTATGGTTCATCAATCTCTCCCTTTGGAATTGATGGAAACACACTACATCATCACACTATACTATTACTAATACAATATGAAATATAACAATTGAATTTCATCAAACTACCAAACTTATTGTTCTATAACCAATACAAATGTCTGGCTCTCGGTAAGCTCATATAGCTGAGATTTGTTTCTTGTAGAATGCTCTCTTCAATCTTCAATCCCTTCACTGGATAGATGTAGCAGCTTCTGTCTCTAATATGTTTTGTCCCTTGATTGTTCCTCTCATTGTTAATCTATTTTTCCTTTGACAACAATCTCTCCCTTTGTATGTATTCTCTTCCTCATGATGGATATTTCATATGTAATCTCTCCCTTTGGATATTCTCTCCCTTGTAGGTTACATCTCTTCCTTTGATGGATATTTCATATGTATATATAATCTCTCTCCTTTGGATCTTCTTAGGATAATCTTTCCCATCGTGATATTCTCTCCCTTTGACAACAATGCCAAAGTAAACATTGATCATGCCAAAGTTATATTATTTCACCTTTTTATAATATACTCCTTGAATTTTCTTTCCATCAACAACATAGCTCTGTATTAGCCAAAATTATCTCTGGTGTTCAATGCATATTTGTACCTTGATGTGTACATATTTATCTTTGCAGTCCATTTCTTTACTTTCATTAACATGAATGATCTTATGATTTGTGTATAGGCTGATGTAGTCTCCTAGTCAACTTATTGACTGATAGACAGGGGTTGGACCCCTATCCTCTTTCTCAGGTACTCAAATGTATCTTTCAGAAATGACTTGGTGGATATGTCAGCTAATTGTTCCATTGAATGAACATATTCCAGTATCACTTCTTTTCCTTTCACTTGTTCTCTGAAGTAATGATACTTGATTGGAATATTCTTAGTCTTAGCATGCATGACTAGATTCTTTGATATGTTAATTGCACTGGTATTATCACGATAGATAATCACTGGTTCAAGAATTTTTATTTTCATACCTTCCAGTAATTGTTTGATCCATGCAATATTTGAGCAGTTTGCAACAACAACCACATATTCTACTTTTGCAGTAGATTGTGAGATGCATCCTTTCTTCTTGCTAATCCACGTGACAAGTTTTTCACCCATGAAGAATGCTCCTCCAGTTGTGCTCTTCCTATCATCTAGGTTTCTAGCCCAATCAACATTTGTATAGACTTGAAGCTCAAATTGCCCTTTTTGTTATACCATAAGCCATAGTCTTTGGTGTTCTTTAGATATCTCAGAATTCTCTTAACAATAGTCATATGTGATTCTTTGGGATTAGCAGAGAATCTTGTAACTATTCCAACTGCATGTGCAATATCTGGTCTAGTATGAACAACATACATTAGTTTTCCAATCATTGATCTATACAAGGTCTAATTTACCTCATTTGATTTGTCTTCTTTTGTCAGCTTACATCATGTTTCCATATGTGTTCCAACTGGCTTGGAATCTTCCATCTTGAATAACTTCAACACTTCCTTGATATATTTGGATTGAGTGATATATATGCTTGTATCTTGTTGAAGAATCTATAGACCAAGAAAGAATTTGATCTCCCCAAACATAGACATTTCAAAGTTTTTGCTCATTTCATTAGCAAATTATTTACACAGCATATCATTACCCCCAAATATGATATCAACAACAAATATTTCAGCAATCAGAATATTATCATCAGTATCTTCTTCTAAGTAGAGATTGCTATTTTCACTTGTTCTTACAAATCCAATGCTTATGAGATAGGAGTGAAGTATTTCATACCAGGATCTAGGTTCTTGTTTCAATCCATACAAGGATTTATGTAGTCTACATACCATGTTTCTCTTGTCAGGATAAAAAAACCCTTTTGGTTGTTCAATGCATACCTCTTCTTCTAGTATTCCATTTAGGAATGCAGATTTGACATCCATCTAGTATACCTTGAATCCTTTGAATGCAACATAAGAAAGTAAGATTCTTACTCCTTCTATTCTAGCAACAGATGAAAAGGTTTCTTTGTAATCAATTCCTTCTTCTTTTGCATACCCCTTGCATACTAACCTTGCTTTGTTTCTTGTGACTTCTCCATTCTCATTCATCTTGTTTCTAAATATCCATTTGGTACTGATGACTTCTTGTCATCTGGTCTTGGTACTATTGTCCATGTCTTTTTCTTCTCAATCTATTCTATTTCTTCATTCATAGCACTTACTCATTCTTTATTTTCTAGTGTATTATTAACAGATTTAGGCTCAAAATCACAAATTAAACATCTAGTGTTTAGTGACTTACTTCTTGTTCTCATTCTATCCTTCTTGTCTCCTATGATCTGGTTCTATGGGTGATGTCTTGGTTTAGCTCTTTATCCATCATTCTGATCATCATCTTGACCTTCATTTTGATCTTCATCGCTCGCAACATCATCTTGAGTATTTTCCCGATTTTCAATAATTGTAGCCTGATGCTTGGGTGCAATGTTCTATTGCTCGGGAGCGATACACTTTTGCTCAGGTATAGTGTCAGGTTCTTCATTGTAAACAAACTTGTTGTTTTCTTCTGGTTCTTTTCTATTTTACTCATCATTTTTCTCTGCATATTCATCTATTCTAACATTTTCACTTTCAATGATCTTGTTAGAGGACTTGTTAAGACACTTATAAGCCTTTCTCTTGGTGGAATACCCTAGAAAGATACCTTCTTCACTTTTGGAGTCAATATTTCCATTTCTATCATCCTTCAAAATATAACATTGACTACCAAAAATTCTGAAGTAACTTACATTGGGTGTGTAACCATACCATAGCTCATAGGGTGTCTTCTTGGTGTCTTTCTTCAATTGTACTCTGTTCAATGTGCAAATAGTAGTATTGAAATCTTCCCTCCAGAATGTTTGAGTGATTCTTTTCTCAATCATTAGTGTTCTTGCACAATCAACAATGGATCTGTTTCTCCTTTCAGCAATTCCATTTTGTTGTGGTGTTCTTCGTGCATAAACCTATCTTTTAATTCCATGCTGATTACAGAAGTTAGTGAATTCATCTAAAGTAAATTCCCCTCCTTTATATGATCTTAATCATTTTAGTTCCTTACCACTTTGTTTTTCTACCATAGCTTTATACCATTTAAACATCTTGAATGCTTCTGATTTATCTTTTAGGAAAATAACTGTCATCATTCTAGAATAATCATCTACAAAGAGAATGAAATACCTATCACCATAGTAACTCTTTGTCCTCATGGGTCCATATAGATTAGTGTGGACTAATTCTAGAATGACATTATATGTATGAGATTTTCTCTTGAAACTAGACTTTGTCATCTTACCTTTTTGACATTTCTTACACATGATATGCTTGGGCTTTGACATGTTCGGTAAGACTATTACTTTCATTTTATTGCTTATCTTTATCATGTTGTAAAAACTCACATGACATAATCTCTTATGTCACAACCATATGTCTTCATTTCTATCCATTAAAGAAGTGGTGTTTATATCATCAAGATAGAAAACGTTACCTTTCGTTTGTTCACCTGTTCTGATCAACCTTCTTGATTCGTTGAAGATCTTTGCTTTCTTATTTTCAAATGCTACTCGGTGACTTATGTTATTCAGCTATGAAACACTAAATAGATTATAATTAAGTCTTTTTACCTAGTAAGAATTTTTACATTTGATCAGGTTATTCAACATTATGGTTCCTTTACCTTCAACTGGACAAGGTGTGTCATTACCCATTCTTACTGATCCACCATTATAGTACTCAAAAGTTTTAAACTTTTGTTTATCACTGGTCATGTGGTGAGTGCAACCACTATCTATAATCCAGACATCATTCTTACTAACCTTAGATATGATTTCAGTCTCTACATACCTTTCTTCTTCTTCATCTGAATCATCCTTCATGGCTATAAATACCATCTCAATGTCTTCATCAGATTCGGTGTGAGTGTCTCTAGCTCTGTTCTCAGCTAGGTAGCAAGCTTTCTTTCCTTTTTCCTTGTATTCTTGGGTATCTCTTCTGTCAGATTGTCGGTTGCTTTGGTAATCTCTCTTATCACCTCGGTCAAACTTCTTTTCATATGTTCTATCATTACTTTTGTCATCTTTTATTCTGTTAGGACATCTTGCAACAAAGTGTCCAAACTCTTTACAATTAAAACATACAAGTTGTAATTTACCTTTGTATCTACCTTTGCCTCTCTACAATCTTCTAGCCATCAGTGCTTCAATCTCATCAAGATCTTGATCATCACTATCACTTTCACTATCATTCCTCATAGTGTTTTTATGACTTGACTTACTTATTTTCAAAGAAGATTTGAATGTAGACTCTATATATGCACTATTATCAAAGTTATTCATCTCAAATGAAATCAGTCTACCAATCAGACTATCTAGAGTAACATTATTGTTTGCAAATGCTCTCATTTCTTGTATAGAAAATACTCTAATAGCATATACATGCAGTAAGGTTCTGGGGATTTTACTTACCGTTGTCTCTTCTTCAAGTACACCTCCAACTCCTCATATGGCATTGACTATCTCTTTTATTATGCAGCTATACTGAGTGATATTTTCTCCTTCTTTCATCCTTAGGTCGTCAAACCTCCCTCTTTGGCTTTCTACCTTTTCTCTTAGTACATTAGCATCTCCTCCATGTACTAGCATCAATTTGTCCCACATTTTCTTTGCAAAGGTGCAGGCTTTGACATCTTCAAACTCAGCATCCAAGAGTGAGGAAGCAAGCTCAGTTGTCATGCAATTATGCTCATACTTTTCTCTCAATTTATCATGTGTGTGAGGTCCTGTAGGCAACAAATATTCAGTATCTAGGTGTTGGGTAACATCATTACCAATATCTAATAGGTGGAGTCTTATTCTAATTTTCCATGATGCAAAGTTGTCTTTGTTCAACTTGGGCACATCTCATTTGTTCATCTTGTGATCTTTTGCTTGAGTTGTTAAAATCCCTTTCTAAACACACAAGATCTAATACCAATTGTTAGAATAACTGAGAGGAGGGGGGTGAATAAGTGGCCTCAAAATAATTCCAATATCTTAACCCAAAAAATTTGTACCACAATATTAATCCTCTAGTTATATTCAGTCCTACAAGATGAATGCCTTGAAATAAACTTATCAAATAGCTACTACTCGGAGTTCACTGTTAAATCTTATTCTTACTCTTTACCGATTAGTAGTCTTTCATTTACTGAAATATAGTAAATTACTTAGTGTATACTGATCAATCCATATTTAGTTATGTGTAATGCAAAACACTAAAGTAATGACTCATAAACACATTGACACATGGATTTTTAATGTGGAAGCCCTGTTAAGGTAAAAACCACTTGAGACTGGTAACCCAAAATTTTCACTCTTCTGAAGTGAGCTCAGTGAAGAGCCAGCCCTGTTAAAGGTTACAAACACACTATTAGGTGTGACCTTGTTAGAGGATTTAAATAGAATAGTTTGTCACTTAATATCTAGCATCTCTATGCTACCTTTAATGGCCAAACCCAGTGTAGTTTGTCAATTGGTATCTAGCATCTCTATGATATATTCATGATCAAAATTTTTGATACTTCGTGGGATGTATCTCAATATATAAAGGATTGTTAAGTCCTTCTCAGTTAAGAGACTTTATGATCCAATGGTTAAATTGAAATAGTAAATGATATGTTCACATATACAACTATAGACTTGCAAATTTTTAGATCTATTTTAAGCTCATAATACCTTTCTAATCAATGTATATTTTCAATACCTTTGCTCCACTTCTTTTGTGCTTGGTGATGTTGTGCTCTGTTTCTCGGTGTCCGCAGAATTAGCTATGTTCTTCAGCTTGATTGATCAGAACTGATTGAAGTTGTTCTTCATCAATTTCTCTTTAGCATCCTCTTCTCTATTCACTTCCCTAATTCATAATGAATTAGATTGTCTCTTTATAGACATGATTTCACCATTTCTCAGTTCTTGACTTTATTTTTCTTGGCTTGATCTGCAATTCTAGCCAATCTTTCTTTAAAACTTTACTTCAGTTTTATCCCGTAGATTTATCCTTGACAACTGGAATAAAACTAATTTAAATCTCTTACTTATCTCTTGATTTAACTTTTTGATGAAAAAAATGTTAACAACTAGTTAAATCCTTCTTTATCTCTTGCTAGCTAAGTCTTTTGTCATTTCTGAACTTCAGTTCTTTTCAGTGTTTAAATCTTTGTTAGGGTTCAACACTTTAGTTCTCCTCAGGTATCGCTGTCAGGGTTTTCTGTCTGTCGGGTAACACTGTGAAGTTCTGTCCATTGGTAATGCTTGTGATTCTTGTCGTCGGTAGTGCTTGTGATTCTGCTTTTTGGTAATGCTTTTCGGGTTTCTTTCTTGAGCATCACTGTGAGTTTCCTCTCAGGGTTCTCTATCCGTCGGTGTGCACTCTCCATCGGTGTCTATTATCACTTTATGAATACTGAACTTTTATGCATTACTGAAGGTATAACCTTTATCTCTATGGTTCTTTGAAGTCTTTAAAAATTTATATATAACTAATCAAATTATATCAAGCTAACATCAATGACAATACAATCCAATAAATGATTTAATGTCTTGCATTATCTTTCTTCATTTCAGTGATCATCAACTTAACATCTTCAAACAATTAATTAGTTATGGTTCATCAATTTTGTCTAAAACTTTTAATATTTCTGAGAGTTTTATTTCGTGGAGATCGTGCCCAACATTGGTAAGTTCTTTTGCTGCAAAATAAAGAAATATTGGTTTCCCTCTCCGTTCCTTAGCAAAAATAGTGAAAGCATTTCATCTTTCTATGCATATTTATAACTTCAAATTATGAAGCTTGTCTATTATTTCACTCTTATTTATTTATTTGTATCCACTAGAGGTGAGAAATGGAAAGGAACTATTGTGGATTTGTTCTCATTGCTCTAGGTGTAGGTTTTGCATCCAAGAACAAATACATATTAGTTCCTCATGGTAGAGAACTATTGAGAATGTCTTGCACGGTAACTAGTCATTAATCCTTGACAGTGTGAACCAATCACCAATCATATTTTTGGTAGTTTTTATAGTATTCTATGTTAACTTCAAGAAATGTGTAAGTTTTTTAAAATTAAAATATTTAAGAAATTTTTATTGATAATTTGATTGGGCATAAATTGTTGGGTACGGAATGTTAGACAAAAAATAAAAAATCACAAAGTAAGAGAAGGCACACTCTGCAAAGTTGTTGGTAGAGGATAGTGCACTCATTGCTTGAATTGACGATGCTTTGATTAAGTTCAGCCTTATTGACACTTGTTGATTAGGGTTTCTCTTAGTTTGCAGAGTTTTCTTGGTTTGCAATGGGAGAGAACACACACCCCCAATTTGAATTTAGGATTAATTTCCTAGGTATAGAATAGTTTTGGCATTCTATACCTAGGTATAGAATAATTTTGGTGTTCTATACCCTAGGTTTTGGATCCAAATTTGAATGGGTGACCCATTGCGATATTTTAGTAGGATTTCTAGGTTCGTGGTTGTCTTGGATTAATTTTGAATCTTGAAATGTTGTGAGAGGTATATAAATGGCCCATCTCTCATCATTTTGGATATCTTCAAGCAATAAGGAATTCAATATTTACAAGCTATGTGCAAATTTTAAAGAGCATCCAAGCATCCAAGATGAAGTCTCAAGTATTCTTCAAGCATCCAAGGAAATTATAAAAGAAATCTTCTCCATTTTAGCAAGATCATGTCCCATTATGGCCAATTGGAGGAGTTCTCAATTAAGAAAAAGATCATTTTCTCCTTTTTCTTGTATTTCATTCATCCATTCTTCAAGGCAATAGTTATCAAGCATAGAAACATTGAAGATATTGGAGTGTCATTCATAGATCCATGCATTTGTGAATGACATCCTTGATTCAAAGTCAAAATTCAACTACATTCAAGAAACGTAAAATCATATTGATAAATATATGTGACCTTACTATTTTCTCATGAAGGTATTATGCACTTACAAGGTACATCTAATATTTATCTTTACATTTACATTCCTTTCCTTTATGCAATTTAATTTCAATTTCAAGGTGGATTCCTATCGAGGGGTTTGACCAAGGAAAAACCATTTCAATCCAAAAAAATTCCATTTTTCTATGTCCAAGAACATGTCATGAAGCTATCGTCAAAAATATATAAAGTACAAGATCTGACAGATTGTCCCCAAAAAATTAGACAAAGTTGTAGGGTACTACTATCAAAAACAAATTCACCCATGCTTTGGGTATGACCCCCAAGAAACCTTGTGAAACATTGAGACAACATCCAAGTGTGGGACTTGCGCATGTGAGGCTAAATCTGTTAGCACATAAATTTTGAAGTTAATATGCTTCCTTGATAAGTGATTTGAGATTACATTTTGATGCATTTTAGACAACTAAGGCTTTTCCTTGATAAATTTAATCTTAAAACTATAAAGATATTTTGTATAAATATATTGATCAAACCATGAGGATAGTTACTGATGGATTTTCATTTGCAGGTTAAGATCAAATATTAAGTATCATAAAAATCAGTGACATGGATATGGAAATCTACCATCAGTTGGGCAGCTTAATGGTTGCACTAATATGAGGTAGTATGGATACATGTTTTCTTAAGTTACAGCTTGAAGGAGAGGAAGCTTATTATTCATTTCTAAGAGTGATTGAAAATGTAGATGTGATTGTGGTTACCTATGAAGGTCCTCTTCTTGGTGATTGCTAATTTTATCCAAAGAAAGGAAAAATCACTTTCTCAATTGGTTTGCATGGGTGGGTTTTCACTTTGAAAAATATTTCCAAAATTTATGCTTCAAAGTTTAAAGTACATGAAGCCAAATACCAAAAAGAACATAATAAAAAACACATGATCTCTTATTTGCAGAAGAGATTTTGTTTAATTGATATGAAATGATTAAGTAAATTATAAACATCTGTATGAATGAGGATAAGGCAAATTCTATACCGATGGAATTTTATAACATCAGAAAGAGTCATCCTGATGAAAACATTTAAGAAAAGTAACAAATTTGATCAGGATAACATACACCGATTGAGAAGTACAACACTAAGGAAAAAACCACACTGATGAAATTTATGGCAATAGCTTCAGATAAGAAAAAGGAAAGCCATGAATCGATATAACAATACTAATGAACTCCATTGGCAAGACATACACTAGCAACCGAGGGATTTATTTATCTTTCTGATATTTGATGAGGCTATCGGTAAGACTAACACCAATGAGTGCCTGAAAAAATATTTATTATCGGCAGGAGCTTTACCAATAAAAGTCATTAGTGTAGCTACTGCCATCGGTGTGGTAATTCAACAGTTGTGTTGAACCCCAATAATCTAATTGGTATAACCTATGTCGATGAAAAAGAGAAAGAAAGGTTTCAAAGTGAGGAAATAAATGGTATACCGATGGCACCAAAAGGGAATGTTTGTCAGGGAAACCTATGTTGATGAGAAGTCATTGTCATGTCATTTTGAATTTCAAAATTGAGGAAAATGATTTCTAATAAATGCTTTGATCACGTAAATCCATGAGGTCACACGAGGAAAATTTATGAGTTTCTTTCTTTACAAATTGTTAAAAGCAATTCATCATTCAAGTGTTTTGATATATCTGAAGAAAAAACTTGGAAGAATGGGAATTTACAAGCTACCAGGAGTAAATTCAATTGCAAAAATAGAATCATTCAATGCTTTAGGGAAGAAGGGGCCAACTAAAAGTGGTGACTCAAAGGTGAAGAAGATGAAAACATGAGAGAATTTCATAACCAAAAAAATGAATTAGGATATGATCGACCAAATGCAAGCCCCTGGTTCTAAATTGTGGAGGTTTAAACAAAATTTTCCAGAGAGGGACTAGTTGGAAGATAAGTTCAAATTTGTAGGAGATATTTGGAAAAAAATCAAAGGATATGATTTTTTTTATTCATTGTCTAAGGAGGAATAAGCCATCTCCACTCTATCACCCATGAATAACGAATTTGGGTAAGTTAACTGTACCAAAAAAAATTGTAAACATGAAATTATTGGAGATTATAGTGAGAAATTACAATCCAGCAAAGAGATGCACCCTAGACCCTCATAGCAATGTTTTAATCTATTTCTCTATGGGAACTTTAAATGAGGTTTTTAACGTATACCAGAATTATACCATGTTGTTGTCTTTTAAAAAACTAGAAGAAGAGTGCAATACGATGGATACCACATACAATGGCTGGAAGCTAGCAGTTCATAGGGACCAAGAGGAAGAACAAAAAATCCCTCTGATGTAACGGGATGGACCACCATTCAATCTAAGTTTGTTTAGGCCTTATTTGCAGTATACTTATTTATCTTGTGGACAAGTTGGAGATGTGGAGGTGCCTGACCTCATAAGAAGCGGGCTGATGGTGTTAGCCTTAGACATTCAGATATATGAGCTACATCTATTTGATTATGTTGTTTATGTTGTAGAAAAGTTGCATGAGTCCTTTTTGTCTCTTAGGGATAATGAATATCCAAGGTTTGTGTATTATTATATGTTACTGCATATTGTTTAATTTTACGGATATGTGAAAGGGATGTGGCCTAAGGAATTAAGGTTGAATGTCAAAAACAGGGAAGGAAATGAACAACATGTGCAATTATAGACTTCCATTTGGGATTCCAGATATCCCAAATCAAATTAGATAAAGTTCAAGGAGTGGTTTGTTGAACCAATTTATCAGATGTATGGATATCCATATGACAAGTCAATTTCAATGGAAATCAAGAGATTTCTAAGACCGAAGGATTTTGATGAAAGAAAAATTGTCCAACACAATTGGGGAGACTGGTATGTTCATTTAGACTTCACATACTTCAAGATTTATGGCTTTTAAGGAGCCCCATATATGTTACCCAAGATAGTGCTAGATAGAATTTCATATTTGGAAATCGTTAGGAAATTAAGTATTTCCTAATGCTCAACATTTTGGAGGACTACATAAATAGAATTTATTTCTAGGAAATTTTACTTTTGGAGATTTCACTATTGTGTCAAAAAAGCTTATGAAATAATTCAAAATAAGTTGTTGGATGAATTTAATATAATGGCACACTATCCAAGGAAGGGTTATGATCCAGAGGGTTACATCCACTCCTATAAGAAGAAATAGAGTTTGGGTGACTATCTTCATGATGTTGTACTAACAGAGGACATTTTCATAAATATAAAGGAAGATGAAGCCCAAGAAGTGATTGAGGAATACAATAGAGAATTGGATGAAAAGGTGCAACAGTTGATGCAGTTGGATTCTCAAGAGGAATCAGGAGAAAATGAGCCTAATGAACATGAAACTTTCTAAGTTGCAGGTTGGAGATGTGGAAGAGGAACCTGACAAGGATGTTAATATTTTATCCAAACTGGAGATACACAAGGATTCTAGGCTCGATGAATACTCTTTTTTTTTTTTCCAAATGATGTATTTGTGAAGTGTAAGGGGTTCAAAGATTTCTTGTTTAAAGTTAAGGGTAAAATACTTAGAGAGACAATCCCAAACATTAGACCTGAAAATGAAGTAGAATTATTGAGGAAACTTAAGGGGGTTATTGCTTATGAAGTTGAAAATATGACTGTAGGGGTCGATAGTTGTTGATGGAAGCTGGTGTTATTCTTTTTCTAGGTTGGGATCTTAGTGCTTCATTAATTTTTGATAGTTTCTTGCATTCTGATAACAAAGATTTTAAACTTGATATTGAGGGGGTGAGTGATATATACATTGGATCAAGGTATGACCCAGATGAAGAAGTTATTTTTCTATGGGCATTGTATCCACCAAATAAAAGGCCAAAAATTATAGATGTAGATAAGGCATTTGGTCACATGATGAAATTAAAGGTGGGAGAGATGGACCCTCTTATTTTTTTTGATATGGGAGTTGATATATCAAAATTCAATAGAGCTCAAATGTTAAGGGTTCTTAGATAAAGAGGTCAATACAAGGAAATGTATAAGGAAGGGTTCAAAAGGGTCAGACAACCAATCCCCATGCTAAGAGCACCAAATAATACCAAATGGAAAAATAAGTATGCGGAGTTGCATAAAGAGCATCAAAAGTTGGTTAAACAAGTGAATATTGTCAGGGTTGATACTGCATATTTCATGTTAAATAACATATTTGAGAGGTTGAATGACAGTTTGGAGGAATTCTGGTAATTATATAGGAAGAATATAGAAAAATTTATAACCCACAATAGAATAAAAAATAGATTGGATCTGAAAATTCATGATAAGAACTTAAGTGAAGAAAATTCCAAGGAGATTGAAGAAATGATAAGGTAATTGCAATGCGGGAAAATTTATTAAAAAAATTGAAGTAGAGTATGATGAGTTCAAGAATGCTTTGAAAGAGGGCTTTCCTAAACTGGAAGATTAGAAGGGAAATTTGAAAGGCAAATATAAATGGATTGAGTAATGCCAAACTATCCTTGAAACTTCCATTAATGTTGTTCATTCCGATGGGTTGGACTTGGAAGGAGCCACTTCACAAATGAAGCACATGATTATGCTGGAGAATATTGTCAAAGATACAATCCATGATATGGACACTTATGCTTCTAAGGAGTATTTATATCACATACATAAATATGACGTCTTTCTTGGGGATTGATCCTTGTTTCTTCATGTCTTTTATAGTCTTTTGTTGTCACATCATCTTTTGGTAGCTAATTTTTGTAATTAATTTGTTAAGTAGTCAGCTATGTAGTGGTTGTGTCTCTTGATGAAAGGGTATTCCCTTTCACAAGAAACTCAATTCTCATCTATAAATAGAGGATCATCCTAGTATCTAGATATGGAATAATACATCAAGTTTGTATGCAATGTTCTCTTTTGAAATTCATCTATTGAAGATGCACAATTGAAGTTCATATTTTTAGAATTTGTATTCAATTGGAAAAGATCTTATCTGCTTTCAATACATTATTAGCTATCTTTTATTGTCAAAGGTGTGCAATTATATTTGTGAATTGATCAGTTCTTTGTGATATCTTATTCTCTAAAGTGGATGCTAAATCTGCAATCTGGTGTAAAAAAATTATTTGATTAGGTTACAGTTTGAACATCAGGATAAAGATTAGTTATCAAATTTATTTTGTCTTATTGGAATTTATGAGAAAGTTAAAATCAATAAGACTAAATGCAACATCATTTTAGATTATTAAAAAATATAGAAGCCATTTACTTTATAGTCTTGACAAAGATCAAGTTTAAAACTATCTCAAAAATTTATACATAGGATCTCTCACATACAATTTGTACTATTATGAGGGATATATAAAGGTAATGGTCCACTATTGATAGAGATTGTTTAAGTCAGGATCTCTTTAGGAGTAGTTTTAATAAAGGTACTTGCACAATATTTTCAATTCATTTAAAGCAATTTTACATACAAAGCAATCAAATATTTTAAGCATTCAGTTTACATATCAGATTAAAATTTAAGAAGTAATTTGCCAACTTGAATAATAAATCTAAAAGGCTTAATAAACATTCTCATATCTATTATAAAAATACCCCAACCAAAATATTTTAGGTTGAGGTATAGGCTCACCCGCTTAGGTACTGTAGAGCCTAAAGTGTAGGGGAGGAGGATCATAATCGATCACTCTCATTCATTCGACAAATCCATTGGAAAATCTAATCATTGAGTAGAAAAGCTCATAGGATTTCCAATCTCTCAATTTGGGAACCAACATAATCTTTGGAGAAGACTGGTTTCCTTCCAGTCAGGGTGCCCCTAAACTAAAACTTTGAAGGAAAAGGGAAGAAGGAATACATAAAACGTAAAGGGGGTGATGCACCAAATTGAAACTTTGGTTCCTCCCCACCGATGACTACACATAACATTAATAAAGAACCAAATAAAACATAGTTCTTAGTTTGATCATATCCTAAGGACTTACATGAAGGTTACACTAATTAGGCATTAAAAGGAAAACTACTTTTCATAATACAACAACTACAATAAGATTAAACACATAATACAAGCTTGAATAAAGAAAAACATTCAAAACATGGAAAGAAACTTGGACAAGATAGTTAAATGCCAATAAAAGGTAATAAATAAAGATTTTATCTTGGAAGGCAAGACATATTTATAGTTGCAAACAAATATTTCTACAAAGAACAAAAGAAGAACCCAAAATAGGTATAAAAGAATTTTTTTTATAGAGCTAGCATAACTTAGAATACAACATTGAGGTTCAACCCCATAACTAACTGGAGTTAGGTTACATAATCAAAAGTCAAATAAAATCAAATTTTATTTTATTTTTGTGTGTACATCAAATCCATGATGTGACATAAGAGGCCCACGTACATGCACTCTGCAACAAGAAAGATGTTTTTGATGAAAGAAAAACACTTACATATCATAAAGAGGAATGAGACAACAATTGGGTGGAATGTACAAGGCTAAATAAGTAATTGAAATTTAATTTTATCCCTTATGTCCATGTCATAGATGTTAGAAGTCAAATTAGATTTCCAGTAAAAAAATCTTGTTGGGTGCAAAAACATACTATATATGTTTTTGTAGACACCCTAAAATGGACAGGCTTGCGACTTTACATTAAAAACACTAATTTTCATCTATTAATTAATGGTTTTTTAATCATTAATTAATCATCTATTTTCTTCTAAATTTATTCCCCAAATCATCTAATCAAATTCTCAAAATTAATTAAATAATTAATTTTATTTAATTAAATAACTTTAATTGATTAATTAAACTCAATTTCCTATAGTTTAAATTCAAATATTTAAACTTATTAATTAAATTATTCCAATTAAATTAATTTCAATGAAGTTAATTTAATTTCATCAAATAAAGCAATTCTTAATAAAAAAGAATTCAATTATCTCACATGTTGAAAACAATTATTAAATAAATGGATTAAATATTCATTTATCTTCAAAGAGATAACTCCAATCAGATCACATGGGTTACTCCACCCATCTCTCCAGTCCACATGGGTAACTTCACCCACCTCTTCAGTTCAAAAAGGTAACTCATAATTAGCTCTTCCGTTAACCAAACTCTATCTCCTCTTTACCAAATGAAGAGGTAGAGTTTACTGAGGACCTCTCCTGTTCCTCTTGATCTCAACCGTTCATCTCCCCATCTCTGGGATTGATCTCAACCATTCATATCATCACCAATTCCTATATAATAAACCCTTCATAACCATTTGATGGGTCTAGGATTTCAAGCTCTCATGTGCCATTACTCCGTCAGTTTGGTTCTAGCATTCAAGCCATCTTGCGACCACACACACACATTTCAATTGTCAAATTCTTGAAGCTTATCAAGTCATAGACGCTACCCCGCCAATACTAAGCATCAAGAACAACATTTCAGAAGGAGTAGAGAGAAACAATAGAAGCTTCAAGCATCGTGGGGTTTGCATTTATTTGTCTTCCTTTCTCTTGCTTGTACATTTTATTGCTCACGTTTCTGTTATTCATTTAGTAGTCATTATATACTTGATTTGCATTCATTTGTGAAACCTTTGCTACCAACCCTCGCCTTTGGAAAGCTGTGGGAATTGGAGAGAGAGGCGTACATTTTGGTGAACCTGACGTGAACAAATAGCCCAAATATCTCTTGCAGACGAAGAAACAAATTGATCAACCACGGCTGTACGGTCGTAAATTTAAAATTCACACTTTTCTTTGACATGTATACTATTTCACAATTACTGGTATTTTACCGCAATCATCTATACTGTGCCGCAATCGACTAGTTTAATACCGCAATTGATTACAGGCTTTCACAGTTATTTTGTCCATTTCTTGTCTTCTGACTTCTGGTATTTTGTCGCAATCACCCGATCCGTGCCGTAATCGCAAGAATTTTGCCGCATTTGTCTAATCTGTGCTACAATCGACAACCTTTTTCCGCAGTTGCCAGTTAATTACTGCAATCAACAGCAGTTTGCCACAGTTGCCAGTTATTTATTGCAATCGACAGAACATTACCGCAGTTGCAGGAATATTGCCGCAATCACAGGAAATATTGCAAACATCAGATCCAAAAATTCTACCCATCTACTTTTAAATTGACATTCTTTTTGGTTTTTGTGCAGGATTGGATCAAAGGTCATCAAGGACAGAGGAGGGTAAGTTTTGGTAAGCATCATTTCGTCATTTCAAAGTTTCACATATTCTCATTTTGCAAATATTCCTTTTTGGTACTAACTTGTTTAAACAACACAAACTAAAAGGAATTCATTTGTTGATTTGGGTTTAAAAAGAACAGTGCTTGCAAAACATATCACACCTCATATTTTAGATTTGGGCTTAAAAATTGATGTGGGGATTAAAATTGAACAAAGGCAAAAAAATCTTTCAATTTGGTGCATTAAAACTGAACAAGAAATCAACACCTACTTTTGGGCTTAAAATTGAACATTTGTGCTTGTATGGTGGTGTAGCTTAGTTCACATTTCAAAATTTGGAGCTTAATCGATTTACCTCATGTTTTGAGTTTTGGGTGCACTTGCACAAACTGTTAGATTACAAACCTTTATACTTTTTAGAAAGGCTTGTCCGGGGAATGCGCTTCTTCCTTGGAGAATGATCTTAAACTGGTAATCCTTCTGATCGGTATATAAACAAGGTGCAAACCAAAGTTCTATCTTATCTAGCTAAGCTCGGGCAAGGTGTGTTGATGATAGTCTGGATCAAGTGAATATCCCTAAGGAGCCAGCGTGATCAACTAGGCTCTTAAGTGAGTCACGCACGTACAAACCGATTGGAGAGACACCACGGACCCTTACTACAACCTTTTTAAATAGAGGCCAACCTATTTTACCTCCAAACAGATACCTTATTATAGTGCAAGGGGTTGCAGAATTTCTCCCCAAGATTCCCAACATATGTGTCCCACGGTATTTGTGTAGTGAAAGAGATCTTCACTCCACGACAACAATACCTGAAA
This sequence comes from Thuja plicata, assembly GCA_018584345.1. Taxonomy (NCBI): domain Eukaryota; kingdom Viridiplantae; phylum Streptophyta; class Pinopsida; order Cupressales; family Cupressaceae; genus Thuja; species Thuja plicata. The sequence goes on from MU223642.1 coordinate 4,430,597, forward strand.
ATGGAAAAAACATGAGCACCTATGTCATGGCCTTCATATCCTAGTAGCATGACAATTTTTGTGTGAGCTAATGGACATTCAAGCATTTAGCCTATAACATTGTATTCTGAAACCATTGACCTAGATTAATCTGATTGTTCATTGTTGAGACCTCGTGATAACCTTGCAACTTGAAAAAGTTGTAGAACATACACAATTTCAGTCTTCCTTCTTCAAAACACAATGTTTGTTGTGCTTGTTTCTTTGATCAGTTTCTGAAAATGAAAAAAAAAACATCCAAACTATCAAAATGAGTCAAACGTGTTAAAGTCTAGGGTTGTCAACATCAACTATCTTGCAAATTCAGAAGCATTGTGTGATAAATTATCGTGATCAACTAGTTATTTTACCGTAATTAGTGAAATTGTACCACATTTGACCAGAGATACTATATTCTTGTTCTGACCTAAAAACCTTGATAGAATTCTTCATTTGGTGTCCAAAACTAGTGTCTATCCCAGGAAAACGTGAAGAACATTGTGTGAATCTCTAAACATTAAATATTACCCTTTTTCTGTAAAGCATGATTATTGTCTAAAACATTGTTAGTTCGAAAGCTCAGACTCAAAATATCTTGATCTCATCATATCAAACATCATCATCTTTATCAAATTGACTTTTTCCAAGACAAAGGTCGACAAATCTTATCTTTTATCATCACCACTTTGAGATCAAGTTATATCAAAATCTGTCCTTAGAATTACCTTTGTCCAAAATCCTCTTAGACAAGATCCTCTTCTTTGTTTTCTTTATATCATTTGTTTTAGTTACAAAACTTGGACCACACTATGTCTCAAACACCTCATGGAGGACCTTACACAAGGTCTAAGGCTAGAGCTCAACCAGATGAGTCATATATCAACCGTTTCCCCACTTGGGAAATAGAGCAAGAGAATGATCCCTTCATGAACACCAATTCTGCTCTATTCATTGAACAGCCCCGTGGGGCAGCCTTTTTCCAAGATATCACCGAAGAAGAACTTGAAGATGTGGAACAAGATGCCTACTCCACCAAAGTAGTTGATGTTGTTGTAGAGAGGAATCCTGAATGTTACTTGGCCATGCTAATAAAGAAAGGAGTCAAACTCCCCGTTGAATTCAGTGTATCAACTATATGGCCCGAAAACCCTCTCGTAGGTCAAAACACTACTCACACTCCCCAGATACTACCTGTTGTGTCATGGGTCTTTCCACCATTGGCTTTACCCACATCGACATAGACTGTATCCAATCAAACCAATGACCCGACCCAAGCCAACACATCATCTACTCAAGGCATGACAAGCTCACAACCAAGTGCACCCATGGTCACTAGTATGCCTCCACCCTTAATCTCATGTTCAGCACATTCCAACTCTCATGCTATGTCTTCCATCCCACAAAACACTAGTTGTTCTAAAACTATGCCACTGCTACAATCTATCCACACTAGTATTGGGATCAACACATCATGCCCGCAAGGATCCATCTCTGCAGGACCTATTTACAATCAAGGCCCGCCCAAAGCTACATCTTTTCCCATTCTGACACCCATCCAACCTCCGCAACAGCAACCCCAGCTTTAGTTTCCTCATATCCAAACTCAGCAACAACAGCCCCAGCTTCAGTTGCCTCAGTTCCAACCCCCGCAACAGCAACCCCAGCTTTAGTTGCCTCAAACCCAACCTTCGCAATAGAAACCCCAGCTTCAGTTGCCTCATATCCAACCTTCGTAATAGCAACCCTAGTTTCAAACCCAACCTTAGTAGCAGAAATACCTACCCCAGCATTATCAACCTTTGTTTCAGTCACAACAACAAACACTTGAAAACCCACCATGGACTACTCATGTCCCTACAGTTACAAATCACTCTATGGGGAATCAATATCAAGTCCCTAGGATGAAATCCTATGTTCCTACTCAAGGGACACAAAGGCACAGCCTCATACCCACCACAACATAAAGGAATGTCCACACACATTAGCCACAATATCAAACAAACATGCTAATACAACAAATGCAAACCCTTCAAACCCAAATGATGGATATGCAAAATCAGGGGCAAACTTAATCCTATACCGCAGAGGATTTATACCCATACCCCTTCAACCATTCTCTTCAAATGTCTCCATTCCCAAACCACTTCTCAGTGCCAAAATTTGACAAGTATAGGAGCAGCACCAACCCTATTGAGCATATACGAGAGTTCTTTGCTAGTTACGTCAAAGTCGCTCATGATGACACATATCTAATGCGACTATTCCCACAAAGTTTAGCTGGACCAGCAATGGAATGGTTCTCACATCTACCTCATGGCATCTATTCTTGGGGAGAATTAGCTAAAAAGTTCATAGCTCACTTCCATCATAAAATCAAGCACAAGGTCAACATCAAGGACCTTTACGACATTAAACAGAAAGATGGAGAGTCTTTTGTGAAATTCCTATAGAGATAGAGGAACATGACAAACTGTATAACATATGATGTGCCCAAACAAGACTTGATAGTCATGTTTGTTGACAATCTGATCCCAGACATGTCATTCACAACAGAGCTACAGTTAGCTTCGAACTTCACACAACTCATCGAAAGAGGAGTTCGTTGTGAGCAGAAATTGGTCAAAAGAGGAATCCTTGCAGATCCCACATAAACAAACACAAATAAGATTGCAATGGAAAAAGCTAAGTGGTGGAACAAGAACAAAAATGTCACTAGCGATGGTGTCATTGATGTAAAGATGGTCAACTATGCGCAACCCAAGGTGTCACTGCAAGGCGCACCTCTGGAAAACCAAAACCCCACAGGGCCCACTCAACAAGCATACACCCAAAACCAACCTCCCCCTATACAAGCGGCCGTTGTGTCAAATAGTCATCAACAAAATCAATGCAAACCACAGTTTCAATTCCAACAACGAGATTTCACACCATTGGGAGAGCCAATAGAGTCAGCTTTACATAAGATAATACAATCAAACACTATCACTCTCCCAGAAATCAGAGACTTTGAAAAAGAGGAAAACAAACCAAGGTGGTATAATGACAAAGACTTTTGTGAGTTTCATTAGGTCAAGGGGCACAAAACAACCAACTGTTATTGATTGAAGCATGCTATTCAAGATCTGATTAACACATGGATCATTGATGTGACGAATACTAAAACTAAAGGCACAACTAATCACACCATTTTCAATGATACCTTCCATGATCACAACAAGGGAAAATCCTCCAATTCTGGTGGACAAACCAATAAAGTTAACTATACATATGCCAACAGCAACAATGTCATAAATTGCCTAAATCCTTCAGATAATCATGTGGCCACAATCACTATCAGGGACCAAGGTAACAATTGCACTGTAACTACATGTCATGCTAGAGTCATCTTGCAAGGAGTACCATCCTTAGCTACTACATCAGCCAATCCTATAGCAAGCTTGGATCCACAAACAAGCATAGTGGACCAACTAAAGCGCACACCTGCCTAGATATCCATGTTTGACCTCTTGCACATATCTCCGCAACATAAACTGGCACTTGATCAAGCACTTCAAAATGTAGTTGTCCCAAGGGACATAACACCTGAAAGCTTCCAAACAATGGTCAACCATATAGTAGCTAACAAACATGCCACATGCATAGACCATGATGTGCCACCGCATAAGCCCCTACATAATGATCCTCTACATTTACTTGTCCAAATCCACAAAAGCACTATCTATAGGGTCCTTGTTGATGGTGGAGCTGGGTTAAACATTTGTACTCTAAAGTTAATCAAGCAACTGGGCTATTCTAAATCCATCATTGATGTCACAAGAAGGATAAATATCAAAGCCTATGATGAAGAGGAAATTTCCTCTAAGGGTATTATCATTCTACCTGTTCGCATTGGACCTGTGGTAAAAAACACACCCTTCCAAATATTAGACCTTTAGTTGGGATACAACATGTTATTAGGGAGACCTTGGATACATGAAATGCAAGTTGTACCTTCAACATACCATAAATGCATCAAGTTCCCTCACAAAGGGGAGGAGATCATCACAGAGGGAGATCCCAACCCCTTCCAATATTGCAATGCGGTCCAAATAAACACCGATAACCAGGTACCATCAAACCAAGATGCAAGCATCTTGTCCTCTTCAGATTCAAATCCCAAAGATGTCACACGAGCAGTGGGAAAGATAGTCATTAACCAGGACGCGAGTATCTCCTTCCCTTCAAAACCAAATCTTAAATATGTCACAGAGAAAGTAGGCAAGATATCCATCATGGACAAGGGATGTGGTGAATATAGATATGAAGAGGCTTTTACCATCACACAAATGCCTCAAAACCCAAGAACTCATGGCATGCCACAGCTTGTTGTTGTAACAGAAACTCCGCAGCCTGTTCTATTCAGATGTCCACCCACAACTTTTTTCCAATGGCGAGACATAGCAGAAGAGAATCCTTTTGAGCAAGAAATCAACACCTAGTTATATCGAGACTCCCCTAAGACAATCTGACCACCACTACCTTTGGCAAACTACGGTAACGGTTACACAATGATACAAAGATTTGGGTATGATGGTACAACCGAACTAGGGGCAAGACAACAAGGAATATATGAATTGCCTCTACCACCAACCCAAAGAAACACAAGAGGTTTGGGCTATGGACAACAAAGCACTAGTCTGGCGATCCAAGACATTCAAGTCAATCAAGAGAAAGTAGCAGAGATGCACTAGGGGCACAACACTGAGCATGTCCTAATAAGCAACATATTAGCACAGTTGTTGCTTGCCGAAGAGGGAACCACACAATCCCAAATAAATCTACACATAGCAATCGATGATAACCAATGAAGTGAGACATCGGACAAACATTCCATTGAGATAGACTCCCATGAGTATGAGCGGAGATCCCTCCATGATTCTGAACTGTCAATCCCTTATTTTTCCCCTTGAGTTGACATTATCATAAATCTAGCAGACCTATTTGAATAGCTGACAATTATTGAACAACCCTATATAGACAAACATGTAATCCATCAGCCTTCAAGTGGTGCGTCCTCATCACAGTCTAATTTTGTAGGCACCATATCAGCAGTATCATTCAGTCAACCAAAGCCAAACATTAGCGAAAGTGTCTGTCTTGTACACCTTGAGCTTATAGAGTGGGATCAACAAGGGCCACCTGATCTAGATGTCTTTGAGAATGATGAGGCAATAGCTCATTTCATGGGACTGAGAGAAGGCATTCTGTCAAGAGATCACAAGGTAGGATTCTCCATTAACTTAGATAAAGCAGCATATTTCAGGGAGGAAGCTCCTCTTTCCAGTCCACAAAAGGAAAAAGAACAAAAGAGTAAAAATCTAAAAGAAGATGTATCTTCTAGCGAAAACCTCTCCAAGGCACTAGAATATGGAAAGAGAGAACTCCTCCCCTTAACAGAGGATAAATCAACATTGCTAGTTGAAGAGACAGAGGAAATCAACTTGGGGGATGACAAGAACCCAAAGACCAAAGAACATCTACTTAGAAAAATCTCTCACCCTTGAGGAGAGAGAACAGTTCATCAGTTTCTTCAAAGCAAGAATGATCGATTTTTCATGGTCCTACTCAGATATGCCAAGGTTGGATCCAGAGTTAGTATTACATCATCTCCCATTGTTACCCAACACTAAACCTATCAAACAGAAGCTAAGAAAGATGCACCCTCACGTTGCATTACTAGTCAAGGCAGAACTCAAAAAGCTCCTAGATGCTAAATTCATCAGACCTATACCATATGCGGATTGGATATCTAATCTGGTACCAGTTACGAAAGACAGTGGTCAGATTTGAATTTGCACGAACTTCCGAGATCTCAATATAGCATGTCCCAAAGATGACTTTCCTTTACCAAACATTGATATGATAGTGGACCTAACTGCAGGGCATGAAATGCTATCACTTATGGATGGCTTCTCAGGTTACAACCAAATAAGGATAGTGCCAGAAGACCAACACAAAATGGCTTTCACATGCCCTTGGGGAACATATTGTTGGAATGTCATGCCATTTGGTCTAAAGAACACTGGAGCAACATATTAGAGGGCAATGACAACCATATTTCATGATCTCATCCACAAGACAATGGAATTTTATGTGGATGACATACTAGCAAAGTCCATACTTTGAAAGGAACATCTACAAGTATTGGGACCCATCTTTGATAGGATGGAGGAATTCAAAGTTTGACTAAATCCAAAAAAGTGTGCATTCGGTGTCACAGTGGGAAAATTACTAGGGTTCATAGTATCACATAGAGGAATTGAAGTGGATCCAGCAAAGGTCAAGGCAATATTGGACATGCCTCCACCATCGAACCTGAGACAACTAAGAGGGTTACAAGGAAGGCTCCAATTGATAAGATGCTTCATAGCTCAACTGGCAGACAAGTGCCACCCATTCCAACATCTATTGCATAAAGACATCAAGTTCATATGGACAGAACAATGTAAACAGGCATTTCAAATATTCAAAAACTACCTCCTAAAGTCTCCTATATTGGTACCACCCGTACAAGGGAGACCATTGCTTCTATATATCTTAGTGACTGAATCAACATTAGGTGTCCTCTTGGCACAACATGATGACACAGGAAAAGAGAGGGTCATTTACTATCTAAGCAGGACTTTGGTTGGATATGAGCTAAACTATACGCCCATTGAGAAGTCATGCCTAGCAGTTGTGTTTTCTTCCCAAAAGCTAAGACACTGCATGTCGAGTCACGAAACGAAATTGGTTGCACATATTGATCCTCTCAAGTACCTATTAAGCAAAGTAGTGCTTACTAGAAGACTGGCCAAGTGGGTAATGATCTTAAGTGAGTTTGACATTGAGTATGTAGAAAGAAAGGCTATCAAGGGACAAGTGATCGCTGATCAACTAGCAGAGGCACCAATTCAAGACCACCAGCCTATTGTTTTAGACTTTCCTGATGAATCTATCATGACACTACAACCGACGATCGAGGTATGGCAAATTTATTTTGATGGATCATGTACAAACCACAGTGCAGGGACAGGGATAGTTCTTATCACTCCAGATCATGATACAATTCCAAAGTCTTTCAGACTTAACTTCCAATGCACCAAAAATATAGCAGAATATGAAGCGTTGGTCATCGATCTAAAAATAGCCATTCAATGGAGAATCAAGAATCTGAAAGTCTTTGGTGATTCACAGTTGGTCATTAGCCAAGTTAACAATGATTACATGACCAAAGATGAGAATCTCATACCTTACAGAGCATAGATGGAACAATTGCACACCAAGTTTCATTACATTCTCTTTGAACAAGTCCTAAGAGCACAAAATAAAGTGGCAGATGCGATGGCTACCATAGCATCACTGATTGATATGCCAGGTAATGAAACAAAGTTCCAGCTCCTAGTGGAGAAACTCTTGGTGCCCTCACATCAGGCATCTATCACAGAATCTACATGTGTCCTTGTTGGTCCTGAATCCCCATGGTACCAAGAGGTCTATAACTATCTCCAAAACAATGTCTTACCTCCAAACCTGTCTAGGAACCAGAGAAAAGCCCTCATCTGCCAAGCCTCTAGGTATACAATCCTCTCTACTACTCTATACAGACAAAGTCTCGATGGAACATTACTATGATGTCTCACTTCCATGGAATCCCAGAAAGATTTGTACGAGGTACATGAAGGAATATGTGGAACCCATAGAGGTGGCAACAACTTAGCTAAGAAAATAATCCACATGGGATACTATTGGCCCACAATAGAGACAGATGCACACAAGCATGTTCAAAGGTGTAGACAGTGTCAAATTCATGGAGACCTCATCCACACACTAGCCCAGGAACTAAATCCCATTACATCACCGTTACCATTTTCAATGTGGGGATTTGACCTAGTAGGAAAAATCACACCTTCCTCAGCAAACGGACACAAGTACATCATAGCAGCAATGGAGTACTTCACCAAGTGGGTGGAAGCAATCCCCCTCACTTACATCACTAGAAAATAGATAGCGATGTTCATACTTAATCACATCATCTGTCGATACAGGATCCCCCAAACAATCCTGATAGATCATGGTACCCCTTTCCAGAACAAGGATGTTGAAGACCTATGTGAATAGTTTCACATCAAACAAGGGTTCTCATCATTTTACTACCCTCAAGGGAATGGCCAAGCCGAAGCTACCAACAAAACAATCATGAAAATTCTGAAGAAAATAGTAAATGAATCAGGGTGAGACTAGCACCTATAGCTTAGTCCTGCATTATGGGCATACAGAACTAGTGTGAGAACACCAACAGGAGCAAATCATTTCTCCCTAGTCTATGGAACAGAGGTGGTATTACCCGTCGAAGTGGAAATTCCATCCCTGAGGATATCATTGAAGAACCTAGTTTCCGACGAAGACTATAGAGTGACACGGCTTAATGAGCTAGAATTACTAGATGAAAGAAGGCAGCATGCCTTCGACCACTTACAAGGCTATCAGAATTACCTTAGAAGGAATTATCACAAGAAGGTAAAGCCAAGAAAATTTGAGGTAGGAGACGTTGTCCTCATGGAAAATCAGAAGAATCAAGCAAAGCGAGTCAAACCTGGTAAGTTCGAGCCTAACTGGCTAGGACCTTTTGTTATTGTCAACTCTACTCAGAGTGGGGCATTCATACTAGCAACACCAGAAGGAGATCAGCTCTGCAGCTACATCAACAACATGCACCTAAAAAATTTCTACTCTTAAAGGTCTCTATGGTTAAGGCATTTATCTACATATTCAGAAAATACCAGAAAAAATAAAAAAAATAAAATACAAAAGTTACCTTGGTGAAAACCTGGCAATCAGGCGCCTTGGCGACAATCAAAAAAAGAAAAAAAGGCAAAGAGAAAAAAAAATCGCTCTCTCAGTGAAAACCTGGCAATCAGGCGCTATTGAGTAGGTACCTTGGTGAAAACCTGGCAAACAAGCGCCAAGTGTTCAAATCCAGCTTCACCATCAATGAGCTCCAAAAACTTGAGCACACTTCAAAATGCAAGACTAACTATCCCAAGCAATATCTAGAAGCGCAAACCCCTCTGAGAACCAAGCACTTACCCATGGTTAATACTGGTCCACCAGACTAGGGGGCAATTTTAAAAGTTCTAAAAAATCCTAAAAATCAAAAAACTCATCAAAATCCTAAAAAGATCAAAATCAAGAGAAAATCAATCTTCATCAAAATAATCACAAAATTGCAAAATAACCAACTCATTTATCAAAGAAAGCAAGGGGCAAGCACGCCCAGTCAATCAATTGTCACAATCATTGGCTTTGCAAATCAGCATTGGGCCCATCTGACACAGCTTGATCAGATACCAAATTGATCAAATCAAAATCTATCAATCAAAATTGTCACAATCATGAGCTTTGCGAACAAGCATTGAGAACATCTAACACAGCTTGATCAGCTGCCAACATGATCATAGCAATCAAATCTATCAATCAATACTGTCAAAATCATGAGCTTTGCAAACAAGCATTGGGCACATCTGACACAGCTTGATCAGCTGCCAACATGATCAGAGCAATCAAATCTATCAATCAATACTATCACAATCATGAGCTTTATGAACAAGCATTGGGCACATCTAACACAGCTTGATCAGTTGCCAACATGATCAGAGCAATCAAATCTATCAATCAATACTGTCACAATCATGAGCTTTGCAAACAAGCATTTGGCCCATCTGACACAGCTTAATCAACTGCCAACACGATCAACCCAATCAAGCCAATCAAGCCTATCCAAAGAGTTTTATCCAGTCAAGAGAATCCAACTGCATCAAGGAACCATACAAAAAATGTTGACTAGGTTAGTCAAGTCAGTCAGATGTTAGTCGATATTTCAAAGTTATGTTCTTACACTACTCCAGGATCCACCATGTGAGGAGAGTAGCTATGATAGATCATGACTTATTTTCTTTGATTGATGTCTGTTGAATTTTCACTTTGATTTCAGGGCCATGATGATTTAGGATAAATGTGGTAGGCGCTGCCACTTATCTGGCAGCCATGCAGTTCCACAATCTAAGCTTAAACCTGGGAAAGAATTGGACATTCCTTCTCTTTTATTTTGCTTGTTTGGTTTATAGAATCAAGAGCTCGCAGTAATATTCAGATGGAATCTGAGTTGCTTTGGAGTTCTATCTTGGTTTCTATATTCTTTCCCTTTATGTTGCAAACAAGAGCTCATGATGCTATCCAGATGGACTCTAGGGGCGTAGGAGTTCTATCTTGTTTGCTTGGCTTTCCCTTTTTCAGAAATCAAGAGCTCATAGTGTTATCCAGATGGAATTTGGATGCATAGGAGTTCTATCTTGGTTTCTTTATTTTAGATTAATTCAGAGGACAAGTGGTATCCAGATGGTCAATATCTAGGTGCTCTTGGCTCTCTTTCTTTTCAAACAGGGAACATAGTTGAATCCAGATGGTCAATATTTGGGTGCACTATGGGTCTCTTTCTATTCA
>MU223642.1:4442075-4462622 GCA_018584345.1 Thuja plicata
TATTCATTTATCTTCAAAGAGATAACTCCAATCAGATCACATGGGTTACTCCACCCATCTCTCCAGTCCACATGGGTAACTTCACCCACCTCTTCAGTTCAAAAAGGTAACTCATAATTAGCTCTTCTATTAACCAAACTCTATCTCCTCTTTACCAAATGAAGAGGTGGAGTTTACTGAGGACCTCTCCTGTTCCTCTTGATCTCAACCGTTCATCTCCCCATCTCTGGGATTGATCTCAACCATTCATATCATCACCAATTCCTATATAATAAACCCTTCATAACCATTTGAGGGGTCCAGGATTTCAAGCTCTCGTGCGTCATTACTCCGTCAATTTGGTTCTAGCATTCAATCCATCTTGCGACCACACACACACATTTCAATTGTCAAATTCTTGAAGCTTCTCAAGTCATAGACGCTGCCCCACCAATACTAAGCATCAAGAACAGCGTTTCAAAAGGAGTAGAGAGAAACAATAGAAGCTTCAAGCATCCTGGGGTTTGCATTTCTTTGTTTTCCTTTCTCTTGCTTGTACATTTTATTGCTCACGTTTTTGTTATTCATTTAGTAGTCATTATATACTTGATTTGCATTCATTTGTGAAACCTTTGCTACTAACCCTCGCCTTTGGAAAGTTGTGGGAATCAGAGAGAGAGGCGTACAGTTTTCAGCCATAAACATATATTAGAAAAATAAAAAAGTCACCCTGATGAAAAAACACACAACATATTTGCAACCTTGTACATCTACATAAATTTTCTCATTTTTCTTCTGGCATACACAGGAATGCGAGGTGAAAGCTTATAGAAATTCTCTAATTCCCCCCACATGCCCAAATATAAACTCATGCTTTACGCAAAATCACCATGGAGATGGGGTACATAAAACACACATCATTTTCCACTAGCCTTAATAAGCTTCATCAAAGAGACCCAAGAAGAAGTCCAACCAACAACGACCTATCTCGACGAACCTAAATGTTGATGTGGAAAATGCATGATGTTTTTTCCATCCTCCATTAGAGAGACACCAAAATAATACTTCCTAACCAATAATTTTCATTAAAGAGACAGAAAATGAAGTCCCACTAATAATTGATTATCTCGTCAAAGTACTAATGAAAAAAACATAGTGTTATCAATAGAGTTTAAAAAACACACAATATTTTGCAAACCTATCAAAACTAGTGTGGAAAACATAGTGTTGCCACCTGTGCCAAAAATATACTAAATTTAGCCCATGAAAAGTATCTCAGATTGAATATCTATGATGGGCTAATGGTGGAAAAAATAACCAAAATTTTTGGTGACTCAGAGGGGATGCTTGTTTGCTAAGTATGTGATTAGTGGCCTTTAAGAAATCAATTGGGCATGGAGTCACCAGTTTTGAAAACATGACACATTTTTCACAAATGTAGAAAACACGTCAAATTTTCCATCTCTACACAACATGAAACTTGCAATTCTGCAACCCAGGAAAAAACATCAAAAAATTTCTATCTCCAGAAGGGAAATAGCTTTTTCTTATGTACTTCTTGGAAGACAAAAATATATACTCTACTATGTATAAAAAATTATATGCAAAAAGATAAAACAAAATCATTAAAAAGCTTGCTGAAGTAGTTGGCCTTTCTAACTAGCCTCTTGTTCCTTTCATGCATATGGGAAACCAACCAGGACAATAAGTATAACAAGCACACAATATCTTGTTGGAATTCCCTCATAATATTGAGAACAAAGAAGATCTCCATCATTGGGACATTGTCATTTTGAGAAAGACTGACTTACTCCTCTTTGTGATATTCACCGTCATGCTTTGAAGAAAGCATGACTAGGGAAAACTTGAAAATGTGTTGTAGAGCTAGATGTCTTATAAAAAATCCTCTTGACGGTATTGGGTATATGAGATTGGCCTTGACCTTGTTATTGTTTTCATAACCTCAATATCTTTCTAGCTTGATTGTGGATCCTAAAATGTCTCTTGTGCAAAGATGATCTCCACCTTTTCCTCATGTTTCTCTTGAGCCACCTCCTTGGGAAGTATTGGTAAATTGTCAAGCCACGAGAAAAAACCATTATGATGCTAGTAAAATCATCTTCAAGTTCATACTATGCATCTAACTTTTTTTCATCATTCTGCTCATGCTTGTTTTCTTGCTGCAAGTGATGGTTCTACTCTTTTTTTTTTTTGCAGCGATACTAACCCTTCTTCCCCCTCTTCAACTGAGGGCTCATTGTCCATGATTTTTTTCCTCAAATATAGGAACCTTTTCTTTTTCTTTTCCCCCCTCCACCTCCATATCAACAAAAAATAGGAGCTCATATGATAAGAGGATTGGATCCTCATATTTTGAAGAGATGGACTCTTCTTTATTAGGCTCAGGATCCTCCTCCATGAAGAAGGGATGATAATCAAATGAGAGGACTAAGTGCCATTCCTTCTTTTCTATTTCTTGCATGGAAACATGTTGCAACTCATGATTTCAAATGTATATAATGGAAGTATCCTTGGCTCGATCTCCCTTTGTGGAGGGTTTGCAACAATGGGCTTAGGGACCTTGATTCTTGGGATGGAAAAATTAGGAGGCTCACTCCTTCTAAAGCTAGAAAAATCACATCTAGGAGCCTTGTGTACTTCAAATGCTTGCATTTGGGAAAGATTAAGCCTTGATTATTCTTCTTCTGCAACCATCCTTTTTGCAATTTCCTCATCAAAATTCCCATGTCTTTGTTTTGCCTCAATTTTCTACTCATAAAGATAGGCTCGGTAAGCCTCCTTAAGTTGTGTGTTGAGCTCATGCTGCCTCTTTATTTAATCAAGTTGTCTTTTGTAGTCCTGAAACTGTTGGGGCATATCTAACTTGTCCAAAAAAGAATTATTTTGTAATTAAAAAAACATGGTCTTGATCTCACTAATGTCATTTGAATATAAGGAAAATGGATTATGGATGGGAAGGTGATAAATATATTGTACATGTTGGCCATTTGTTGTTGCAAATGAATTTAGGTACTAACCAAGCTGAGATTATGGTTGATATGCATAATAGGAGGGTGTGGGGTAGCATTACTTTCATGATATGAGGGGAATAATAAACATTTCTATGATATGGGTCCATGTTAGAGCTTCATAAAAGTCACAAAATCATAGAAAAACTGAAAAAACATGGAAGGTTAGAAAATGATCTTAAACATGCCAGCACTAGGACTTGAAACCATTAGATTTTTCACTTGGAGTCACCATGGTGTTTGATTGAAATGTATCCAAAGGCTTATGTCAAAAATATTAATACCTAAATTCTTAATGAATATAATTTATATTGGTCCACCAGGGGATGTTCTTGAAACTTATATGATCTTTGTCCCACTAGACATGCCAAAAATTGTTATCACAAAATTTTGCACCCATGCTTGGGTATGGCCCCAAAGAAACCTTGTGAAACATTGAGACAACCTCCATGTGTGGGACTTGTGCATGTGAGGATAAATCTCTAGAGAAGGATGACTTCCTTTCAATTAGGGTTCACCTAAACTAAAATTTTGAGGGAAGAAGGAATACATAAAACATAAAGGGGGTGATGTACCTGATTGAAAATTTGGTTATTCCATGCCCATGACTACACATAACATAAATAAAGACCCAAACAATACACAATTCTTAATTTTCCTATCCCAAGGACTTACATGAAGGTTACACTAATAAGGTGCTAAAAAGAAAAATACCTTTCGCAATACAACAACTAAAAGAAGATTAAACATGTCATAAAAGGCTAGGATATTGCAAATTGTGGAGGATTTTCAATGGTTGGCATGGCCACCAAGGGAGGGAAATGGGGATCACATTTAGCAAGGGCACTATCGAACTAGTTTTTTACCACAAAGGAGATGAACTTTCAACAAAAAGGAGGCAGGATTCTTATAGCACATTCATCTGTGAAGGGAATGACATTAGTTCAAGGATCCTTTGTGAGAGAAACTACGCAGTCACACCTAGGATCCTTGTTTGGTGCCAAAATTGTTATGAGATGTTGACCCACATAATCATTTACACAAAATGGATACTGGTGGCAGCCCCTAGCTGCAGAAGAAATGGAAAAGGTGGGGATGTCAAAAGAAGATCAGGTAGGAAGCAGAGACAAAGGGAAAATAATAGAGGAGTCAAGACTAGTGGATATTTTATTGCACTTGACAGAAGACAATGATGCTCAACTCCACCCTTCAACAGACCTGGAAGCCCTTAAGAAATCAAACTCTAAAATGGATAAAAGTCTGGATTTGGTAGATAGAAGGCATAAAGAGGAAATTGATAGATGTTTTATGAGGGAATCACATTTATGAAAAGAGGAAACACAAGCTAAAATGTCAACTCAAATGGTGTGTGAAACCCCATTTGGATTCTTTCCAATCAAACTCAAAAATTTGGAAAAAGGGGATCAACAACACGACAATACCTCTGAGGAATATGAAAGTGTTTAATAATTAAAGGAGGGTGATTTACAACAGTGCATTATAAAGGAAGTAAGCCTAGCGCACAACTCAGATGGAGGAGATTTTCTCCCTGACACCTATCCCTCTTTAGACATGAGTTTTGAACCCATGCAACAAATGAGTCATAATAGAGGGGCTAATCATCAAGAGGAAGAAAACCTTGATAAAAAAGATTCTAAGTTCAGTTCAAGGGTAGGATGGAGTGATGATGCCAATAAAAGTGAGGATAATGATGGTATAATTTCTCCAATACACAACCTAGAAGGATCATTTGAAGAAGCAAGAGATAGTGGTGGGAACCCCATTGATTCTAAATCAATCTATAACTCACAGAGCAAGGAAGGAGAGGAGGATGATCTGGGTGTTTATGAAACTCAAAAAATCATAGACCCAATAGGTGTAGAACAATCAGATTTGAGATTAATCAAACCAAAGCTAGGGAAAATAAGAAAGAGAGGAACATGTTCTAATAGAGAGAAATTAGAAATGGTTGGGTGAGAAACAGACCAAACCAAACTGCTAAGATCGGGAAAAGGCTACTCCTTTTCCTGGCACCAATGAGGCTCCTATCATGGAATGTCAGGGGCTGCAATACCCCTGAAAAGATTTGCCTAATAAAGAGAGGTCTGGATCAGGTGAGGGAGGAAATTGTGCTTATGCAAGAAACCAAGTTGAAAGAGAATGATAAAGATTCCTTTAGAAGACATTTTAGCAGGTGGGAATGTTTTTTTTCTAACTCAATTGGAGCCTTGGGAGGGCTCTGTGTTTTATGGGACAAGAGTGTTGTGGATGTTCACCTTTTAAGCCAATCTAGTAATTGGTAGTGGATTGAAGTTGTGTCCATATAATTTCTCTCTAAGTTCTATGTCTTTAATGTTTATGGACCAAATAACCCCTCAGAAAAAAGAGAGTTGTGGAGATTTCTTTCAAATCTTTTGGATTCAAGGAAGGACGACCTTTTTTTGTTAGGTGGTGATTTCAATGCTATTTTGAGTCCGACAGAAAAAGGGGGCAGAGGGTTGTCATGTTGTAGTCAAAGAGACTTTTCTAAATTTGTCTTGAATACTGATTTAGTAGATCTTGATTTTAGAATGGGGGATTTAACTTGGAATAATAGGTAGAAGGGATTCCTTAATATAGCTGAGAAACTAGATAGGTTTATGTAAGCTAGGAAATGGGATTAGTGGAATTGGATTTAAAGTGCAAAAATTCTCCCAATCACAGGGTCTAACCATTTTCCTATATGTTGCAACATCCAGGAAGACATTACCCTGAACGTTCACCTTTCAAGTTTGAATCAATGTGGCTGAGGGATGCAGATTTCTTGTCTAAAGTTGCTGAATGGTGTAAACATGCCCCTTTTTGGAAATGTAATAAATCCTTTATCTTCTTTAAACATTTACAATTCCTAAAATATCAATTTAAAATATGGAATAAATATTCTTTCAAAAACATCTTTATTGAAAAATTGCACTTGGAAAACAACTTAGCTATTTTAAATGACAAAATTATCGTTGATGGAATGGATGAGAAATCCTATGAGGAGGAGCAAGAGCTCCATAGAAGCTATAAATAAAAATTTTCACGGGAGGAAACTTTCTAGAAACATAAGTCAAGAGAGAAATGGCTCAAAGAAGGTGACCGTAACACAAAAAAATTTCATAAGTCTGTGAAAATGAGAAGAGCTAGGAATAGGATTTTCTCTATAAAGAATGCATAGGGTGAGATAATTATAAATACACAACAGATAAATTAGGAGGCTATTAATTATTTCTAGCATATCTTTTTAACCCAGTGGGGCTAAGAGGAACAAATTATTTGTTAAACATTATCCCCAAGACACTTTTAGAGGCTCAAAACAATAGTCTAATGGCTCCAATTTCAAAGGAGGAGGTAAGGATTGCTTAGTGTGGATTGGGGAGTGATAAAGACCCAAGGCCGGATGGTTTTCTTGCATTATTTTTCAAAAAACTTGGGATATTTTGGGATAAGATCTTTGGGAGGTGGTGGAGGAGTCCCTAAAAGGGGGATTCACACTGAAGGATTTCAATAATACCTTCATATCTCTGATTCCAAATAAGGGGAATAGCCAGACCTTTGATGATTTTAGACCTATTGCATTGTGCAACACCACCTATAAGGTTTAGAGAGGGAAATATGGATAGGGTTTAGAACAATTGAGATTTGCACATAAAAGAGACCCTATGCCACATTTAACCACTTACATTTAATTTTAATGATAAGGAATGTAAATCTGGAAATGTTTGCAAAGAATAATGGAGTAAAATACATACCTTGCAATATAGCATATTTGAAAAGCCTATTTTCTAATGTTTGTGTTGAGTTTCAATAAATTTTGCAATCGGATCTAGAATAGAAACGCAAAGACGGATAAAACCCAGAAATATTTTCCTTTTTTGAGTCAGGTCAACCTTGACCTTTTTGTGAGGGCACAATTGTACCCTGAAATGTCAACCTCGATCTACACTGCTCTGAAGGAAATTATGTTCATAGATCCTAAAAGTTGGCCAAAAAGGGTATCTAAATCTACTCTACAACTTCTGAAACAATGACTGTAGATATCTGAAAATGGTGTTTTGGGGTGGCTATATAGGGTTTTCCCTTAGTCAAACCCCCATTTTGGTGATTTCCACCTCCACGAATAGTCAGATGTAATAGAATATGTGTGTGCGTTTCTCTTAGGATGAGCTTTGAATGTGTGATACCAAGATCTAATCCTATAGATTGAAACCCTAGCATGAATTGAAATAAGAGAGCAATGTATAGATTTGAATATGATAAAGAAATCTTACCAAGCCCCCAAGGCTAAAGTACTCCTACCAAACTCACAATCCGTAGTTGCTACCCCATGATTGTATCTTTGGAATGCTTGAATGATGAAAATGGTAGATTAAAGAAGAAGGAAGGAAGGAAGGAAGAAATATTTCTTGCTCCAAGGAAGATCCATAAAAGCTTATCCACAAAATGCTTGCATGTATTAAGGCATCATCATATCTTGTCCTCCTATAACATCCTCTTGCATTATTGCATCATCATCATGTCATGATATCGTAATGTTGTCATCATGTCCAAATGAAGGGAAAAAAAAGTGTTTGTATAGAGATCTCAAGGTAAGCCTCCCAGGGCAATGCAAGGACCCATAATTCAAATTTCACCTCGAATCATGGTCCAATCACAATGACCAACTAAGGAGGAAATGCATTTAATTATATTTTAAATGAAAACCCTCCTGCTCTTGGATCCGGAGACCAATTTTAGATTTAGGAACCGGTTATGATCCAAATCTAAAAGCGGGAACCAAAACCTGATAGAGGTCAAGGTCGACCTCAACCCTGACCTGAGGTTTTAGGCTGATCAATATAGAATGGTAGTGAGATTCCCAAGTCAGGCATGGACCTAGGAAGATGGGAAAACAAAATAGAATGTTGGAAATATGTACAAGGGCCTAGAAGAGATGTGATGAAGGTTAGGAGTACCAATACATAAGTCCTACCTAGAAAATAGAACCATGGAGAAGGAAATCAAGGAGAATCACCAAGATCCTAACCCTAATTCCAAGTACAGATGCATCCTAAATGCAAATCTATCATGTAAATGTACTAAAAAAGGGTGCTAAACCTACTAAAATGGAAGTGCTTCCATTTTAAGATGATACATAAGGTAATATCTAAGGTGATATAAAATATACTCAAGACCCTGATTGAACATATTATATCCCTGGAACATAGTGGTTTTGCTCCCAATAGGTCCATTTATGAAGGGAATATAATTGTACATGAAGCCATTCACACAATTAGAAAAGCTAAGGTGGCTAAAATAATGATTAAATTGGACATCAAAAAGGCTTTTGATCATGAAAATAGATCCTTCCTAATAGATGTGCTTCGGCAGTTTGGGTTTGGGGAGGATTGGCTAAAGTGGATTTCAAGTTGCATTAACACCCCTAGAATCTCCATCTTGGTAAATGGAAGCCCGCAGGGTTTCTTTGAAACTTCAAGAGGGCTAAGACAGGGAGACCCTATATCTCCCTTCATCTTCATAATCATGGTTGAGGCTTTGGGTAGATTAATAGCTAGCAAAATAAAAGAAGGAGTATGGAAAGGCATAGCTATTTTAGAAGGGTTGGAACCTACTACTCATTTAAAATTTGTAGATGATAACTACTTAATGGGGGATGCGACAACAAGAGAGGCCATGGTAATAAAATCCACTCTCGAAAGATTTAGTGCAGCCTCAGGTTAGTGTGTAAACTATAAGACATATGAAATATAGTTCTTTAATACAAGTTTATATCAACAACAACAGGTATGCAACATTCTGGAAATCAAACAGGGTAAACTGCTAGGAAAATATTTGGGTGTGCCACTTTTTGAAGGACTGTGCAAGCCTCATCTATGGAAAGATATTATGGATAGTTTCATAAAGAGAATGGATGGATGGAAGAGTAAGTGGTTAACCTATTTTCTCTATGAGAGTCCTTAGGATTCCCAGTAAATTTCTCAACTTTATTGAAAGACGGATGAGAAAATTCTTCTGGAGTGGTAATGTTGAAGAGGACAAGTGGCCTCTACTGTCATGGGATAAAAATTGAAATAAAAAATCAAAAGGTGGAGCTGGTTTGAAGAACTGGAAGAGGATGAACCTAGCACTAGGTGCCAAGTTAGTTTGGAGTATTTATAGCGAACCCCAAAGACTCCGGTTCAAGATAGTTAAGGAAATATATTTGGACTCTAGATGACTATGACTATTAGAAACCTTCTGAAGGGATTTTTTGTTTGGAATTTTATTCTAGATTGTACATGTGTCATCACAGACCATATCTATTGTCAAATTGGAGATGGAAACAAGGCCTCATTCTAGAGGGATTCTTGGAATGGATATGACAAAAGTATAAAAGAAAACATATTGAAGAGATTATATCTTATTTTATAATTTATAATAATTTGTAAAATGAAAATTATTTCATGAACCATTAAATAATGAGTAATTTTGACTAAAAATGGGGGGATAAGGTGTCAGACTACCTTGTTGTTAGAGACACCCCATTTGGCCCTCAATGGTTGTGGAAGAGCATGGACAACTCGGGTTTAAATGATCATCAAAAGGGAATTATGGAGACTTTATTCCAATCAAGGAATATTATGAGAACGTATAAAGTAGATAGAATAATATGGTGTGGAGCAAAAAATGGCTCATATTCTATAAAGTTGGGTTAAAAAACTTTAGAGAATGAAGAGGATAACATGGGATGGTCAATTAAGCTATGCTGGGAAAATAATTGTTTACCTAAAGAGGGCACCTTTGCTTGGCTAGCAGTGCATGGAAGAATTTTAATTGTAGAAATAAGAAAACAATTTGGCTACTATGGGTCAACCAAATGTGTGTTATGTAACATGGCCACAAAATATGTAGATCATCTTTTGATTCAGTGCCCATTTGAAAATGATTGTTGGAAAATGATCAAATCAAAACTGTAATAAATTGGACTGATGCCAAATACAATTAAAATGATTTTTGAATGTTGGCCTACACAATTTAAAGCCACGGTCATGTCTCCTTTGTGGAACATCTTCCCTTCTATTATCATGTCGTAATTATAGAAGCAAAGGAACATGAGGATTTTTCAAGGGAAGGAAGAAACATTAGTCAGAGTAAAAAGTAGAATCATGGCCTCAATTGAGGAAGTAATGAAAGTTGCACTATTGAATCAAAGAGGTGCCTTGGTCTATTCGAAAAGTGATAGGAAACTGCATGCGGAGTGGCCATACCTGAGAATCAAAAATGGTGATCTAAGTGGGGCTAAGAATATAGACAAAGTGGAGAAGAATGTTGAGTGGACTAAACCAAAAAAGAATTGGATTAAAATAAATTTTGATGGTTCCTCTAAAGGTAATCTTGGCCCATCTGGAGCAAGAGTCATTGCCAGATATTGGAATGGGAATACAATTGTATTTGTTGCTCAAAAATTAAATGATGGGACCGATAATGTGGCTGAGGTAAGGGTAGCACTACTTGCTATCCAATTGGGCCTCAAATTAAAAATTAAAAGATTACATTTGGAAGGTGATTCACAGGTTATTGTTAATGCAATAAAAAATGGAGTGGCCAATGCATGACACCTTGCTTCAATTGTGAATGAAATTTTCTCTTTGCTTCAATCTCTCCAAGATTTTAGAATCAACCATGTTAGGCGATAAGTGAATCATGATGTTGATATTCTCTCAAAATGGGCTTCCAATCTAAACAATGTGAGTGAAATTCACTTTGAGGAGCTTTCATCTGGGGTGTTGTTTCTCTAAAGTTTTAAATTTTGTAAATAAGGGTCTGGCGCAGGCTTTTACACCTTAGGATTTTCAAATATAGTAGTTTGGCCACCCTTTCACTCCAACATAAACCATAGTTAAGGTGATGTCAGCACAAAAAGTTGTTATCAAAGATAAACATGCCCGTAATAATTGCTATGTTAGCTCTTAACTAGTAATTAATAACTATCCATGATGGGAGATTGAAGTGGCATCACCAAATATTATAATAATTAAGATGACATGATTGGTAGGTGTCGAGTTGATAGGTGAAAACTTTGAGTTGTAGTTCATGTGTGGAGTAATTACTACTTTCTTGGCTCAACCACCGAGAAATGCAAAAGGTTAGAAAATATTTTCAATAGCAGAGAAGGGTAAGAAAGATAGAGAGAATAAAATTTGCAATGGAGGCCTCCTTTTTGTGGACACTAAGAAGCGACAAAATTCTTTTAAGGAGCTCGTAAGCAAAGAGAGGATGGTGGGAATGCTTAACTTAAAGGAGGAAAGTGTATCATTTGCTGCAATTGATGTCTTGGGAAACCAATTCAAAGAAAGGAAGATTAAGTGGATGGAAAATGTCAGTGTAATTTCCTTGGTTATAGCATGGGTGTTGCAATTGGGTGAACCAGAATGGGAGGTTAAGCGATTAATAACAATAATGTTTGATAACGAACTACTATTAGGCCCGGAATCAATCCTTGAGTGGTTAGGACCTAGAATTGGCTTTGATTATTAAGAATGATTTTTGGATGAGAATTATGATAGGGTTTATGGTTGTGTCCCTTTCCTAAGGCGGTGAGGAAAGGTTAATAAGGAAGCATATTAGGTGAACATTTCCAAAAAATGACACCTTTAGAAGGTTGAAGTTGAAAAGGCTAGGGTTAAAGTATACGAGAGGCACAAAGGACTTTATGAAAATGTGCCCAGGAAGAAGCGGGGACCAAGAGGTGGCAAGCAAGAAGGAATGGAGTGATGAACATGACCTAGAAAGTAAGCCCAAATTTTGAATTTTTTGTGAATTTTAGAAGTCAATTTTAACGAAATCTATCGCAGGGTGGCTCCTGGAAATGTAAAGTTTTGACACATTCACAAGAATGAAACTGAAGGTCAAGAAAGGTGAAGACACTCAAAGGAATGTGGATAAAGATGGAATTTTGGCAGCAGGAAGAAAGAGGCACTCGTAGAAGCACTTGTAGAGCCAGTTTTGGAGGGACGACCATGACCCCAACTTTTTATATAATTACTGTAAAAAGATAGTAATGTCCAATGAAGATTTTATGGGTTGTTTCTAGTAGTAGATGAAAGGTCTGTGTTAGATAGTGTAATCTGATGTATGAAAATCTCTGAACTTTTTGAAGCTAAATGTAATATTTCAGTTAGATTATCAATAAAATTTACTTGTTATGGATTAAAAAAACATGTCATACAAGATAGAACAGAACAACATTAAACACAAGGAAAGAAACTTGTACAAGATAGTTAAATGGAAAGAAAAAGTAAAAAATAGAGATTTTATTCATGGAAGGCAAGACATAGTTACAGTTGTAGAACAAATATTTCTATAAAGAACCAAAAGAAGAACCCAGAATATGTACAAAAGATTTCTTTTTCTAGAGCTAGCATAACTTTGATTACAACATTGAGGTTCAAACTGAGAACTAACTATAGTCAAGTTATAGATCATCAAGTCAAAGAAAATCAAATAAAATCTTATTTCTATGTATACATCAGATCTATGAAGTGACAAAAGAGGCCCAAGTTGATGCACTTTGTAGAAAGAAAGATATTTTTGACAGAAAAACACTTGCAAATCATAAAGAGGCATGGGACAACAACGAGGTGGCGTGTAGAAGGAAAAATAAGTAATTGGTATTGAAGTTTAGCCCTTGTAGCCATGTCATAGGCATCAGAATTCAAATCAAATTTCTAGTAAAAAATCCTATCAAGTGTGAAAACACATTGATTTTTTGGCCAAAAAAAAATATCAGAAAGACAAGAAAAGTGTCACCCTGATGGAAAAAACACAAAACATATTTGTAAAATTGTTCATCTGCACAAATTTTCTCAATTTTTGTGGGACACATGTAGGAAAGTAGGGTGCAACTTATAGAAATTTTCTAATGACCCCCCACACACCTGCACATAAACTCACTCTTTATGCATGTAATGGTGTAAATTTTACCCCTCCAAAGTAATATTTTCTTCCCTTGAGAGCCAAGTTCACAACATACATTCATATACTCCAACTAGCTAAAATAGTGGGAATATCTTATTATAGATGAATAAAAATAATATTTTGATAAGAGAAATGGGAAGACCAAACAACAAAGAGTCTTTGGTCCAAATTTGAGCATCTCGGTCATAGATGCCAACGTGACGCATGGACATTTGCATGTTGTGATGTAGTCTTGTATGGACTATGACAGAAAGTACTCAGAAAATGGAGAAAATCCAAGTCAGTTCTTTAGATAACCTACAAAATTAAAAATTAAAAATATAACGACAAATACTATGTAACAGAGATAAATATAAATGAAATGGACAAAATAGAAGCAAACCTCTACGTGATTGAATGTATCCAATAAACCTACACTTAATCAAGAGGAAAAATGTTTGGGGCTATTTGGAGACTTGTCTCAGTCAATTCCTTGCTTTGGCGTTCCAACCTCCACAGTAGTCAGATAGATAGATAAATTGAATAAAATATAAATGAAATCATAATATAATAGAAACAAGTCTCACTAGATGGAGGAGAATCCCTATAACATGAGATATGAAAATAGAAACAAAACTTGCTAGTGGAGGAAAACCCCTATTGCATGAAATAAAATAATATTGATAGAAAGGGATGTGATGAATCCTAAGACACACAAAGACACAAGTGAGATAGAAGGATATTACCAAATATGTTGTAAGAAAGTACTGTAACAAGTAAGAGATAAAAGAGAGCTATGAAAGCCAAGGCAATACGAGAGCACAAGAGAGATTTTCTAGGATAAGGAGAGAGAGATATTTGAGAACCTTAAAGACAGGCCTAGAGAGAGTTTGAATCTAAGAGAGAATTGAATGAAGAAAATAGATGAATTTAAAGGGGAAAAAGAGGCTTATGGGCCATTGTAGAAGATATTGGTCCATTTTCATTAACAAAAGTGAGTGACAAGTGGAAAACATGCACATGAATGACATTTGAACAGTGTGATATCGGTGGATGAGTGTACGACGCACTGATATTTGCATGATGCACTAGTGTCAAAACAAATCATGCTCAAACACAACAAGCGATAAGGAAAACACAATTAATGAAAAAGGTATGGTAAAAGCTAGTTGTTGACAAGGACATTGAGCATCCTAAGAGGGAAAATGATGATGCACGGGCTAAAATGGACCCACTCAAATACTATGGGAATGTACACTAAAGTGGTTACAAAAGTGTGGCCTAAATTAAAAATGAGGGTATGCAACTTTTGACTCTACATTTTGCACCCACTTTAGCAGGCTTATGAATCTAAATGAATATTCACGCTAAAGAAAATATATTGAAAGAAACAATGTCATGATACCAAGAGGATATTGTAGAGGAATTAGACAACTCTTTGGGCCAAGGGTACATGCTCCCAAGGTAAAGACCTACAAGACAAATGCAGTAGAGATAAAAAGTTGCACAAGACAACAAGGTTAGACCATGAAATACACAAAGCCATGGGGTTAGGAAAAACAATAGACAAAGTAAAATCTTTGGGTGAGAAATGTTAAAGAGACCTCGATGAAAAATGTTGTCTCAATATAATGTATCATCCCCAAAATATAAGAAACAACAAATAGAGGAATTCTATAAAAAGAGAGAATAATTTAGGATTGATTTATTTGAGGAATAATATAACCAATAGATAAGGAAGAAACCAATATCAAAGAGAAAACACATGACTAATACACTAGCTTGATATGTTCCTAGAGGTCATGAAGATGATCATATTTAGTAGTAATAACCCCGCTATGGAGGAAAGTAGCTATCAAAAAACACACTCAACGTAACCAAATTTGTTATGGAAGAGGGATATTAAAAAGTAGATTACACATGTATGTGTAGAATTTTTTTTATGATAGATAGTCATACGATAGGAAAATTTTGACTATGCTTTGACATGTATAGAAAATGATAGATATACACATGATGGGGTGGTTTTAGATCATGTTGATATGCATAGAGAAAGACAAATAGGCATATGATAGGGAAATATTTGATAATATAGTGGATTTGCCCCTACAATGGTAGACATAATAGATAGTGGAGTGACCCCCACAAAGGTAGACACAATAGATAGTGGATTGGCCCCGACAAATGTAGACACAATAGATAGTGGATTGACCCCCACAAATATAGACACAATCGATAGTGTATTGGCCCCCACAAAGATAGATAAAATAAGATAGGGGATTGGCCCCCACAAAGGAAAATAAGATAAGATAAGAAAGTGGATTGGCCCCCACAAGGGCATATGAGATAAGCTAGTGGAATGACCCAATACTTGATGATATGCACAAAAATAATATCTTTCTTTATCATTCATGTCATGTAACTTCTTACGTTTTGGAGGAGGAAGAGTGATCAAGTGGTATTTGAGAAGCCATAACAACATATGCTCTTGTTTAGATAAAGAATTAGGAGTAAGAAGAAACCCTTTCTCTTTTGAAGTAAGGTTTGAATGCTCATAAGAAGAGGTCATAGATATGTTGGATTATATAAGAGTGAATCAAGATAAAGGAGAAGCTTTGTAACCTAAACCCATTTTAGAACAGTGAGGCTTCAATTCCAAAGGGACCTTGACTCCTTGTTCCATGTATCCAAGATCCTTTTGATTATATACATGCCTAGAAATAATATGGAATCTTATACCATAGCGTGATTATAACTACTCAAAAGGGGGAGGATCAATATTATCAACATAGTTGACAATGTTCACACTATCTTACGATATATAACAATGATCATCCTTAATAGAAGGTGTAAAAAAAAAAATTGGAATGTTAGGGTGGATAGGGTCACTTTCATCCAAAGAACCCTGATCATCACTAAGACATGCATTTGATTAAGAAGGAAAGTTTGCACCACTATCAATATTAGGGACTTGTGGCAGTGCAATAGTGCTTGATGATGATGAAGGAATCAAATTTTTAAAAGTAGTAGAACTTGAAGACTGATTATTCATAGCCTCCTAATAGTAATGGGGGGATGCAAGATAAAATTTTATTGTAACTACTTGATTATTATGAGTAAATCTGTTATATTTATGCAAGGTATATGGGATTGCACCTATGACATGAATCCACGGTCTACCTAGAAGAATATTATATTGCAGAGTGCCTGGAATTATATGCACTAGAGTGGGTAAAGTAATGGGTCCGAGGTGCAAAGGTAGTGTTCTACTACCTAGAGATTTTAGACCAACATTACCAAAACCATGAATTGATACAAAATATGTTGAAATCAAACTTTCATCCATTTTGATTTTAGTAAAAATATCAAGACTAAAAATATTGGGTTCTAAACTAGTATAATTGAGAGTAAATCTAATACTAATACCCTTTACAAAAAGGTACTATAACTAATGGATCATCTTGATCTTGTACTTCAATGGATGGAATGTAATCTCTAAAGTACTAGAGTGTATACAATCCAATAAAGCATATGCATCATCTAGTCTATTGGAATATGGAACAAGGATCTTTTGTAGAGCCTCCTGAAGCATACCATGATAAGGGGGAGAAGTTTGAAGAATAACCTAGAGAAAGATCTTAGTGGGGGTAACATGAAGTTTTCCAATAGGATCAGACTCTACTAAGATTTGAGAATGATATTTAGGATCAAATGAAAAAATAGGTTGAGAAGATGGAAGAGATGTTGGCATATTAATGCTTTATTTATTTACACTAGTAAGATAAGTGTGAGATACTTTTTGATAATTAGTATCCACACACTTCTAAAAGTTTAGAGGAAAACAAAAATCAGAGAAAGGACACGTAGGGTGAACCATAGAAGGATCACCTCTAGAAGTCGTAACTTTCTTTAATTTTGGTTGTGGATATTCTCAATTAACATAGATTATTGGTCTCTTGAGATTTTTAGGGGAATCATAGACAATAATACATAACAAATTTATTACAACTTGTGAAATAATTAGTTGAAGGAATATGCTCAACATCATGGGAGTTTAAATGTGAGATGAGATAATAAGAAAGGAGAAAAGAACTCACTTTCATAAACTCACATGAGAAACTTTTGAATTTTCTTTAAGAAGTTAGAAAGATATATAAAGAAATAAAATAGCAAGTTCATTTTGAAATAGAGATATAGACTAGTTAGTCGAAGGCTAGTGTATATCCCGTGTGATGGCATGGAATGGAGTTCAGGGCAGTGCCCCAAATTTTTTTTCCTAGGAAGGGGAAAGCTTTGAGCTTTTTTTTATCGGGGATAAGGAAAACTCAAAGGAATGATAAATAATGCCTTTGAAATGATGAAGAAGGAATGTTCACATTGGGTTCACCAAAATTTAATGGTGTAAATTTGACCCCACCAAAGGAAAATTATCTTCCCTTGAGAGCCAAGTTCACAACATACATTTAGATATCTCCAACTAGATAAAATAGTGAGAATATCTTATTATAGATGAGGAAAAATAATATTTTGATAAGAGAAATGGGAAGACTTGATGATGAAGGGTCTTCGGTCCAAATCTGAGTGTCTCAGCCACAGATGCCACCGCAACCCGTGGACATCTATACAATGTGTTGTAGTCATGTATAGACTATGATATAAAGTACTCAAAGTATGGAGAAAACCTAGGTATATGCTTTAGATAACCTATAAAATATATAATTAAAAATATTACAACAAATACTTTGTAACATATCTAAATAAAAATGAAATAGAAAAAATACAAGAAAACCTCTATGTGATTGAATATCTCCAATAAACCTACACATAATCAAGGGGAAAAATGTTTGGGGCTATTTGGAGACTTTCCTTAGTCAAGTCCCTAATTGGGTGTTTCCATCTCCATATAATCCAAATAGATAGATAGATTGAATAAAACATAATTGAAATGATAAAGTAATAGAAACAAGCCCTGCTAGATGGAGGAGAATGTTAGATTAAAAAGATGTTTTCACTTATTAATTAAATAATTGTTTATTTAATTATTAAGACACCTTATTCACTTATTAATTAAATTATTATTTATTTAATTATTAAATCACTTTTTATCTCTATTTTACTTAAGCTAAACTTTAGGCATGTTATAATTAATTCTTTTATTAGTATTCATGCAACCTAAGTTTCTCCACCTTTTGTTGTTCGATCTCCTTTATAAGATTGATCTCTTTGTATTTTTTAATTCCATTCCATTATTATTGAATCAATTTAGGATGTTTCATCTTTCATAGATCTTTTTTTTCTGCCTTGCATAGCTTTTGCTTCTCTCTTTTTGTGACAGGTGTTTGCATGCAGGTGATTCTTGGGATTTGTAGGGTTGATAGTTTTTCATGAACTCCAATATGGTATAAGAGCTCTAGATATTCATGCCCTTTGATGACATATTTTTCCATTATTATGCAAAGGGAAAATATTTTTTGAACCATCGGTAACACCTACACCGAAAGATAGACTTTCAGTACAAACCAAAAGTACAGATAACAAAGGTCACCGAAAGTGTTAAGTTCAAGAGAAGCCCGACAAGACAAATCACAAGATAAACCTAACAGAGTTTACATAGTTCAACCCAAAAATGTTGAAGTGTAAATCAAATGAGAAAAACAAGCAGAGGAACCTGACAGAGCAAGGGAACACTGACAGACTGACAACAGAGAAACCCGAGCATCAGTCACTGAAATTCAATTATAACCCAAGAAATATGGATCTGACTTCCACGTCAGATATAATACTTATGTTTTATATTTAGCATTTTAATTTTATTTAAAACCATTTCTTGAGGGACAATCATTGTAATTGTAATTTTTTTAATCAGTCTAACTAATTGAAAACTTGCAAACTAGGAGATCAAGGTCAAGTTGTAAACCTTTGATTATAGAGTTATCTTTCTAATATGTGAAACTTAATTAGGTCAATCTATTGTATAAATAGATGTGTAATAATTCATTTCATGATGGATGTGAGGATGATAGTAGCCAAGGATCATATCTATGGATAAGACTAAGGTTTTCTAGAAAGAACATCAAAAGATGAATTGGGTTATCCAGAACCAGATTCAGGGATACCAAGCAACAATGGTATTGATCAATCACATTAGGTGATACATTGTACATGTGAATTTAATGGATCTGTTATTAGAAATAGTAGATTTCATACGCTTAGGTCACTAAATATTTTTGTCTACATTCTAACAAGTGTAGTAAATAGAAGAAATCCTTTCAAGAAAGGTGGATTTAACAATCCTTTGTAAATCTCTTAATCGAGTGCACACTAAACAGTGTTGCTAAAGATCTTGACAGAGTAGACCTTAACCAGTCTCTACATAATACTCCTAATAGGGTAGATCATCATAAGTGATCAATTTTTAAGCCTTAACCGGCCCCTTCCATTCTGTAGATAGTGAAGCTTTGTGGGTTTCATCCCCACTGCAGTTTTTACCTTCTAACAGGGGTTTTCTGCGTTATCAAATCTTGTGTCATGTGTCTATACATTTCATGAATGTTTTACATGCTTATTAAATTATGAATTGATATTACATACATAAAGATAGAATATCACAAATGGTTGGTAATAAAATTGATTGCATAAAGGACTAAGGTCAAGTGATAAAAGTCTTGAGGGTACTGATTCACCCCTCCCCTCTAAGTACACCTTCCATTATTTCCAACAATTGGTATCAGAGCTAGATCTCTTATTTGGAAAAGTTTAAAAGACTTGAGAGAAAATATCATACAATAAAAAGGTACAAGCTAGACAAGAGTATTGAGAATCAAAAGTTAGAGATACCAATCTTCTATGAACAATATAAAGAAGCTAGAATCAAGATGAGACAGTTGCTGGATGAAAGAAAGATTATGGAATCTCAGTGTAATGAAACAAACTATCATGAAGTGGAGATACCTGATCTATTTGAGTCATCACATCTACATCTAGCAAAGCATCAGACACATCTAAAGAAAGTATCACAAGTCTAAATGAAATCAATCAATATCTGGCTAGACAAGTGAAATATCTGCAAATCAGTCAAGAGACACAAATGGTAAGAATGATTGATGTCATGAACAATGCTAGACAAGCTGAGCAACAAAGAACACTAGATATTGATGATAGGAGGAAGATTACTGAAAAGCTACAAGAGAAAGAGTCATAAATACAAAGACTTACAAAACATCATCATGAGATCACCAATCGGATTATTCTTATTGTTAGAGTAATCAGTTTACTCTTTTTTGGCTTATGCTTTCACTTAGGTGCATATAATTAATACTTTATATTAATTATATTGCGCATCCTAGCTTTTAGGTTTTAGGGTTTGTTCACCTTTATAAGGTCAAACTTTGTAATCGCTTCTAATTAATGCAGTTAATATTTTGCTCTCACTCTCTGAGCATCTTCTGTGTTATGCTTTTTCGTTTTCGTACTTCATCTTTGTATTAGGTCATTTGCATGCAGGTGTATTCAGGTTCTGTGAATCTGATCTTTCATCAGTTTCTACATGGTATCAGAGCCGCCCTGTTGCTGCCTGATCGAA
>MU223642.1:4465624-4480896 GCA_018584345.1 Thuja plicata
TTCAGCTTAAGGGGGGGTGTTAGAGTAATCAGTTTACTCTTTTTTGGCTTATGCTTTCACTTAGGTGCATATAATTAATACTTTATATTAATTATATTGCGCATCCT
The DNA here is from genome assembly GCA_018584345.1 of Thuja plicata. Lineage (NCBI taxonomy): Eukaryota > Viridiplantae > Streptophyta > Pinopsida > Cupressales > Cupressaceae > Thuja > Thuja plicata. Next base: position 4,465,732 of record MU223642.1, read on the forward strand.
AGCTTTTAGGTTTTAGGGTTTGTTCACCTTTATAAGGTCGAACTTTGTAATCGCTTCTAATTAATGCAGTTAATATTTTGCTCTCACTCTCTGAGCATCTTCTGTGTTATGCTTTTTTGTTTTCGTACTTCATCTTTGTATTAGGTCATTTGCATGCAGGTGTATTCGGGTTCTGTGAATCTGATCTTTCATCAGTTTCTACACTTATGAGTCAGGAGGCAAACATAATGATCATAGAACTCATTGAAAGAATAGAAGCTATCGGTGAGCTAAGAGAAGAAAATGAAAAACTGAAGCATGAAGTGAGAATTCAGAAACAACATAATGACATGATCAAGAGAGTTGAATAAAGCACCAAAAGGATGGATGATTTTCTGGATGGACAAAGAAGAGTCAACACTAATACTGGACTAGGGTATACCAAGAATGAAGAATCACCATACCAATCTAATCCAAAGAATGTCTATGCAAATCCAAGACCAATAAAGCAATCATGCAATCACTGTGGAAAACCAAGCCACACATCAAATGTTTGCAGGAGTAAAATAAAAGGTATTCCTAAATCCACACCTTCATTCATAGGAATTTGTTATAAATGTAACAAGAAAGGACATAAAGCATATGAATGTAAATCTGAGGGGAAACAACCAAAGAAGGAAACCTACCTGGAAAAATATTGTCCTACTTGCAAAATGCATGGGCACACATCTCTTGAATGTAGGAAGAAGAAAAGGAAAGCATGGAAGCCTAAAGAAAGTGAAACTTCTTGTCAACCAAAAATAGTCAGAAACTCATATGTTTGGGATTACAATACATGGGAAAATTCCATAGCATGTGGAAGATTTGGACACATAGCTGAAAATTGCATGAGACAATGGATGAGAAAGTCTAGGAGCTATACTAACCCCAAAATGACATGTATTCACTATCATAAAGTTGGTCATCTAAGAAAGGACTTCAGAGACCAAGTGACAGAGACCAGCACTTTTGCCAATGGAAACACCATTGAAGACATCAGGAAGATGAGAAACAAAATGTGGAGGAAAGCTACAAACACTGATGAAGTTGGACCGAACATTGCAATTGGTGACACCTTATCCAATAGATATGGTGACATCACCACCTCCACCTAAGTAGAACAAGTAAGTATGGAACTGCATTATACCAAGTTATATTTTGCATCAATTCCATTATACATTGATGAAATTCCAAACTAGCATGATTAAAGATGCACTATGGTATTACTTGTTATGATTAAGTGAATTCAAACTCATCGATCAATGCTTACCAAAAATCATCAGCATACATACAAAGATAAGTTGTCTATACTTACCGAGCATCCTTGGTTAATACATAAAAAGCTAAGTCGCTAGTGTAAACCGAGCTCCGTCAGTAATCATGAAAAAACACAATGTTGTCTTCGCCATATACCGAGGTCCATCGGTAAACATTCAAATGAGTTGACACCTAGCCTGATCATCACATTCTCACTGAGAATGAAGTGTGTATGCTACCCGACGACTCTGTCTTCAAACACCAAGAAGTGTGTGAGCATTTATGACATGACTTAGGGAAAAAAGTCTATAAATATTGACGGAAGAGCTCATTATTAACAAAGCAAATTGAGTGAAGAAGTAGAGCATAACTAGAGCACAAAGAGACCAAATTATAGAGTGATTTCAACCCTATTCATAGCACTCAAAATGATTCCCAGTTGTCATAGAAGTTTGAAGTAAGTAACAACATTCACCAAGAATTCCATTTTCTTTCACGGGAAAAAGCCCTAATTTCTTTAACGAGGGCAACTACTTCACGAACCTCCAAGATCAAGAATACAAAGGAGATAAAGGTGAATCTAATCAAGAATACCACTTGTGAAGAACTTCATTACAAGATATGTCCTGAGGTTACTTCACAACCCAATAACGCTGGTGCATTCTCTAGTATACCAGCTAGGGTTTTGCTCATTGAGGATGTCTGAGCGTATATTCACTGCAAGATTATAGAAATAGGAGATCTGGAAGTTGAGAAAACTTACAAAAAGCTTTGCAAAGATGATGGAACAATCAAAGAAGAACATAAGCACATTGAAGTGAAAGGAATCAAACATGACCTATTATTCCCAAAGGAATTCAGGACCAAATGGATTCTGTTAGTACTGAGCAGAGTACATGACCAAAAGATATGGCTAGATGAGCCAAAACTGATAACTAGGGATGTTATACATGTTGTTACCAGTTATCCTATAACTGATAAAGTAAAGACACTAAAGCACCCTCCTCGCGCTGACATTGAAAAGAACACAGGAGCAACATGGGATGGAAGAGGATTAAAGGTATCCACCATCAATGATGATGAAATGAAATTTGGAGCATGTGCCTTAGGATACAAATTCTTTTAGGCTTGCGGGATGAATAGTATTGCATCCGAAGCACTGGATACAACACACAAAATTGTTAAGAAGGGACTGCAGTTAGATCTATCAGAACTTCTACTAAGGCAATTAGATGAGAACATGAGGACAATCAGGACTACAAAGTCTAACTCATGTAAGTTTGGTTCACTCATTATGTGCATATTTTTCTATTTTCAAGAATCCTTCCCATCTATCAGCAATGTCAAATGGGACACTACCTGACCAGTGACCACATATATTAGTGAGTTCATCAAATCAATAGGAGATAATTTTTAATCAGTCATGGATGAATACTTCACTAGATTAAAAGACAGAATGTAGAAGAGGATGAGGATACCAGAACAACTGGTAGAAAATTACAAGATTGACATTTGTTTTTTGGTGGACACTGATTACACATATATCAAGCCAGCTATACCGAGGATAGCATGGATGGCACCACTTAACTATGAGTTTAACATAGATCAAGCCACCAATGTCATTGAATCATTGATAAATGAACCATTGGACAAGTCACAACCTAAGTTTGGAACTTAAGAGGAATCCAAGGAAAGGATAAAATTTGGCTTAGTTGTGAAGAAGATTGACATGAAGAAGGACAAAATGGTTAAGACTTTGAAGAAAAAGTTGTCGGTAAATGAAGAGGAAATAGAACAGGCAGAAGAAATTGAGGGTCAGTCACCCATCAGTGAAGCTAAGAAGGTGAGTGACTCAGAATCCACAGAGTTTGATGCACCACCCCTAAAGGAGCCTAGGACTACTACTGCATCTAGGACCAAAATTTAGATAGAAAAGGATGCAAGTCCTTCACTAATTAAGAAAGGTCAAGTAAGGACATATAAAAGAAAGCCTCAAACAGGGAAAAAGGGCCCAACAAAAAGAAGAAAGTTCATCATATCTATGGAAGACATGAATAATTCCCATTCCCATATTTTTTATAAGTTGTAAGTATATACATTTGCCCTTACTATCAAAAAAGGGGGAAAATGATATGTACAGTAGTAAAAAGGGGAAGAATGATATAATACAAAGGGGAAATGATATGAAGATAAGGTGAAAAGGGAGTATAGTATAAAGGCAAGTGTACATGTATATACATATACTATACTGACATATACATAGGGGGAGTCATAAATGACAAGGTAAACACATGGTCGTAATTTTTTTAATTAGTCTAACTAATTTAAAACATGAAAACTAGGAGATCAAGGTCAAGTTGTAAACCTTTGATCATAGAGTTATCTTTGTAATATGTGAAACTTAATTAGGTCAATCTATTGTATAAATAGATGTGTAATCATTCATTTCATGATGGATGTGAGGATGATAGTATCAAAGGAGCACATCTATGGATCAGACTAAGGTTTTCAAGAAAGAACAACAAAAGATAAATTAGGTTATCAAGAACCAGATTCAAGGCTACCAAGAAACAGAGGTATTGATCAATCACATTAGGTGATACATTGTACATGTGAATTTAATAGAATTGTTATCAGCAATAGTAGATTGCATACACTGAGGTCACTAAATATTTTTGTCTACATTCTAACAAGTGTAGCAAATAGAAGAAATCCTTTCAAGAAAGGTGGATTTAACAATCCTTTGTAAATCTCTTAACCAAGTGCACACTAAATAGTGTTTCTAAATCTCTTAACAGAGTATACCTTAACTAGTCTCTACATAATACTCCTAACATGGTAGATCATCAGAAGTGATCAAATTGTAAGCCTTAACCAACCCCTTCCATTCTGTAGATAGTGAATCTTTGTGGGTTTCATCTCCACCGTAGTTTTTACCTTCTAACAGGGGTTTTCTACGTTACCAAATCTTGTGTCATGTGTCTATACATTTCATGAATGTTTCTATGAATCTTTTACATGCTTATTAAATTATGAATTGATATACCATACACAAAGAAAGAATAGCACAAATGGTTGGTAATACAATTGATTACTTAAATGATTAAGGTTAAGTGATAAAAGTCTTGAGGGTACTGATTCACCCCTCCCCTCTTAGTACACCCTTCCATTATTTCCAATAGCCCTTGTTCTCTTCATGAGAGATTTGGCCTTGTTCTTTAGATCTATGTTTTTGAGAGATTTTTGTCTCAGATTTTGGTGGATGTCGGGGGAGTTATTTTTTCGATCACTTTGGGAAAAAAATGACATCAGGACTGTGTCTGAAAGGCCCAAAAAGCCATATTTTCATATAAGACACATCCAATTTGGACACAGTTGAAATATGGGCCCTCTTTTTTGTATAAACACTCTTTCATTCATGTTTTGGAGGCATCCTTCTATCTTCAATTGATCACTTCTTCAGGCTTTGTTTACAGTCTTATCTACCTGGTCATGTTCTAATACAATGGAGGTTCTAGTAGTATTCTTGAATAGTGTTTGCAGCTTCATGCTTTAGAGGTGTTCTACACGTTCTTCCTTTGTTCCTATCCTTCTAAGACATTCTCTAGTTGGAGGCTTCTTTTGTCCTTCACTAGTATTTATCTCTTTTTGGAGAGGGGTTTTTCCCACTGGGTTTTCTTGATTTTCTCCTCTTTACATAGATTTTTTTGTACTTGGGTACCTGATCAAGCCTTGTTGCCAGACCCATTTCTTGCTTTTAGTAGTTGTTTCTAGGTTTTTAGCTTCTCCCTAAGTTTATCGTAAGGGGGTGTTAGAATAAAAAAGTATTTTCACTTATTAATTAAATAATTATTTATTTAATTATTAAGACACCTTATTCACTTATTAATTAAATCAATATTGATTTAATTATTAATTCACCTTTTTATCTCTAGTTTACTTAAGCTAAACTTTAGGCATGTTATAATTAATTATTTTGTTAATTATTCATGCAACCTAGGTTTCTCCACCTTTCGGTGTTTGATCTCCTTTATAAATATTAATCTCTTTATATTTTGTAATTCCATTCCATTATTATTGAATCAATTGAGGATGTTTCCTCTTTCACAGATTTGTTGTTTCTAGTCTGCATAGCTTTTGCTTCTCTCTTTTCGTGGTAGGTTTTTGCATGCAGGTGATTCTTGGGAGCTATAGGGTTGATAGTTTTTCATCAACTCCAATAGAGAACCCCTATTGTGTGAGATATGAAAATAGAAACAAAACTTTCTAGTGGAGTAGAACCCTATTGAAATAAATGAAATAATATTGATAGAAAGGGATGTGATAAATCCCAAGATGCTCAAAGATACAAGTGAGACAGAAATTTATTATCAAATACGTTGTGAGACATCACTGTAGTAAGTAATAGAGAAAGAGAGCTATTAAATATAAGGCAATCTAAGAGAACAAGATATATTTTTAGAGAGAGAGAGAGAGATGAATTTAAAGGGGAAAAAGAGGCTTTTGAGTTATTCCAGAAGATTATGGTCCATTTCTAGTGACAAAAGTGAGTAAAAAGTAGAAAACATGCACAAGACTGACATTTGAACATTGGGATGTTGGTGGATGAGTGTACAACACATGGACACCCACGTGACCTGCTAGTGTCCAAATGAATCATGCTCAAACACAAAGGGTGACAAGGGTGACATGTGATTAATGAAAAAAGTGATGGTAAAAGATAGATGCTAACAAGGACTTTGAGCATCCTAAGAGGGAAAAGACTATTGCAAGAGCTGAAAATGGACCTGCAAAAATACTATGGGAATGGAGACTAAAGTGGTTACAAAAGTGTGACCTAAATTGAAAATGAGGGTATGCAATTTTTGACTCTATAATGTGAAATCATCATGAAGATTTGGGGTGCAGGAAACACACATCATTTTGCACCAGCCTTAAATTCCTTCATCGGAGAGATCCAAGAAGAAGTCCACCTGACGACAACCTATATTTTTTAACCTGAATGTTGATGTGGAAAATTCATGATGTTTTCTTCCATCCTCCATTAGAGAGACACCAAATAACACTTCCCAACCAAGGATTTTCATTGGAGAGACTCAGAAAGAAGTCTCGCTAATAACTGATTATCTCATCAAAATACCAATGCAGAAAACACACAATGTTATTGAAAAAGTGGCATAAATATGTGATATTTATAAATCCTATCAAAACAAGTATAGAAAACACAATGTTTCCATCTGTGCCAAAATCTTACTGAATTTAGTGCATGAAAAGTCTCTTAGATTGGTTGTCTATGATGGGCTAATGGTGGAAAAAATAGCCAACGTGCATATAGTAGGAAAATCATTTTGTTCTTAAGTAATGAATTCCCAGGGCATTTTGTATGTTGGCATTATGGTAGTTTTGGAGGAGATATGAAGAGCGGTCATGAGTCAAGGCATAATTAGTTTTCATTGATGGCAACCCATTTAGTTATCATGATTGCGATGATCAGTAAAGGGAAGATCAACAATGTATGTTGATAGGTGTTTAGGAAGAACAATATCAGACATAGAATGAGGTAGCGGTTGAGTTAAGGAAATATTAAGGTGTTGTGATCATAGATATAGTTTGTATATGGTAATTAGAATCCATGATTCCAATCACAGTAGTTTATATCAAGTTTTGATTGAATTATTTTTTGAATGAGAAGACAGTTTACCTATCTGATCACTTATCAAAGTTTCATATTAATTTTATTAAGGTGGTGGATCTGAGGATGACATATAAGTTCTAAATATTGGTAATACATTTGAGGATGACATATTGGATGTTTTTGTCACTAATTTTGAGGAGGTTGGATAATATTTTGAAATGGTTGTGGTGGAAAGTTCTAGGTCTTGTGTCACCTAATGATAGTCTATATAAGGAGCACTAAATCGTTTGATTTAGGGTTGTGATTGTATTTTAAGTTTGGGTGATTGTGAATTGAAGGAGAAGAGATTAGTACAACATCATGAAAGAAAGGATCAAAAAGGATATGATAGGTAATCAGTTCCATTCTACAGATCAACATATCTTGTTGTTCCCTAACAATTGCAATAGGCTAAATCCCTGAACCGGGTGAACTTTGACACGGTCTTATTTGTAAATCCTTTAACATGGTAACTTCTTTATTAAGGATTGAAATCCTCTAGTGAGTAATATCATAGCTGATCTTTTTGTACTCCTAACATTGTACTAATCACTCCTAATAGGATGAACCCTCATAAAGGGTATTTGTAGCTCCTAATATGGCAAACTCATTTATCGCAGTATTGGGCTTGTGGGTGTCATCCCCACCATAGTTTTCCCTCTTATAAGGGTTTCCATGATAAAATATCTATGTTATGTGTGTTGAGATTGTGGATGTTTTATATTGTTAATTTTTATTTATTTACTTTAGTTATATGCTTTGTGATTTGGAAGTTAATGTTAGAGTAATTAGATATTTTACTTATTAATTGTAAGGATGGAAAAAAGGAGGTCTCCACCACTTCGTTGTGAAAGGTGGAAAAGGGGATGTGTGTTTTAATGTTAATTCCCTTAAACCTACTTTACATTTAATTAAATTGTTTGGATTGTATGTTATAATTATGATTAAGGAGAAGATAAGATATTCCTCTTTTATTCCCCAAATGCACAAATGAAAGATCCAAGTTGATCAATCCAAGAGAATGATTAATGCATAAATGAATCAACCACTTCGAAATGAGATAAGAGAAGAGGATCTTAAATTCTATTAATTGACAATTTAGATATGATATATGACATTAATTGAAAAGGATGAGAGAAATTACTAACCTTAAAGAATTGCAGATCAAAGAATGTTGTTTTCTAAGGTCTGTACTCTGTTTCTAGAAAATCTAAAGTATGATCCGGAATCAGAACGCAAAGACAAAAAAAACCCAGAAATATTTTTCTGATTCAACACTATCTTGTGAAAAAAGTTGACCTTGACCCATAAATGTCACCCCTAACCCAATAATGTTGACCTTGACCTGCATAGCCTCGACAGAAAATCTATTCACGGAGCCTGAAAGAAAGCCAAAAAGGGTATCCAGATCTGAGTCCAAATCCATAGTCTTGAACCTGTACCTGCAAGAAAAAGAGGTTTTTTTGTTGTGGAGGAGGGGTTTACCTTGGTCAAACCCCAGTTTTGGAATTAACCTTATAATTGAATTGAAATTGCATAAATGTAAACAAAGTAAATGCACAAATTCACCTTGCTTGTAAAAGTCCTTGTGGCAGATTCGAATCCGTGGATCCACAAGTATGCACCAAAGTATGGAATGTAGAATGTAGGATGTCTTCAATCAATTGAATATATATCTCCAACACCAAGTCTTGAATGGGTTCTTGAATTGTAAGAGGCTTGGAAGAAGGCTGATGGAGAGATCACCAAAAGGGCACTATGTGGCTTGAATCCTTCAAAGGCCTCCAATGGATCTCCTTCATGAAAATGGATGCTTGAGTGCTTGAGAATGGATGGAAGCTTGATTCAAATATTTCTCCTTAGCTTGCTTGAATTGCACTTGAGGATATTTGAGAATGCTCCTTAGATTGATTTGATCGCTTGATCACCCTTATTTTCACTTGATCATTGTTAGAGAAAATGAGAGAAGGCTTCCTTTTATATGAAACTAGGGAACAATCTTCTAAGGAGGCCTACATAGGAGAATTAAATCCTAATTGAACCCATACCCCTAGAAGTGGACTTATATTAAATATAATTTAGGAATCACTGCTTCGGAACCCAAAACAGCCGACCCAGAAGCGGGAAAATGACTTTTGCAAAGACCGACATCTGGAAATTGTGGGACCCTGAGATTTAAACCCTGGGTCAAGGTCAAGGTCAACCTTGACCTAGGTTAGGTTTGAGGTCAACCTTGACCTAGGTTAGGGTCGAGGTCAACATAGACCCAAAATGTTGACCCTAACCCTGAGGTCAAAGATCTCAGATCTGCAGTCCAGGATGCAAAATTCAAGTTGGAAAGAAGTGGAAGTAGGGGAAAAATAGGGGGAAAGCCAAGTCTAGATCAGGAACCCATTCAAGGTCCTTAACATGACCCCAAACCACTTACTCAGAAGGCTAAACTATTCTACCATGGAAGTGCTTCCATTTTCCAACTATACATTTAGCCCCCACTTTAGCAAGAGTATGAACTCAACACAAACTCTTGGTAAAGGAAAACATAGAGAAAGGACAATCTTATTGTAATCAAAAGGGACAAAGAAATCCTCAATCCACCAAAGGGACTTAAGTCTTTATCAACCCTAAGATCATGATAAGAGAGACATCACTTATTTAAAGAGAGAAAGAGAGAGGGTGTGAGTATCTTGCCCAACGAGAACTTATGTCTCATTGTGAACCACACAAAAAAAGTGTAATTGGAAAGATGGAGTTGAACTGCCTAGTGAATGTGGCTACTCAGTAGTCAACCCATCAGGGGGGTCCATTCTTAAAGGGATCAAAAACATTGTAAATTGAAAACTGGTGGGATCAAGGGATCCATGTAATTTTTAAACTGGAGGGATCAAGAGATCCTAAAAAGGTAAAATGTCCATGCTTTAAGGATTAGGTTTTTAATCCATAAAGGGAAAAAAAATTTAAGTCTTGAAAGCTATTTTGAACGTGCATGTGTGCAAAAAGTGAGTAGAGTGTATGCCCCCATGTTAAAGTCATTGCTAACACTTTAACAGGAGCAATGGCTTTAATGGAAACATAAACAACTCTACGGATTATGTTTCCACTACGAGATGCCCCCAAACAAAGACAACTCAAGGGAAATAAAACATAACCATACACAAGGACACATAAGGGATCTACCTACTGTGGGGTCAGTATGATCATAAGATAACATGTACATATGAATATGATATTATTGCAAATGAATTAACATCATTCCCCAAAGAAATTAGAACTACAATCACAATGGAGGAAAGAAAACTTGAGGGTTACGAAGAAGAATATTTTTAGACCACAACTTGGAGACCAAAAAGAATTAGTGCTACCATGTCGCAGATCCAAGTAGATTATACAAGGAAAACATTTATGAACAATAGCACAAGTACAACATAACATGAAACAACATATAGAAGCATAAAGATACATATAGAGGAATTGCACAACATGGTTGATTCCTTTATTGCCTTGCACCAACGAAGTAACAAGGATCATATAAAAGAGTCTAACAAAAATTTAGCAAATACATTACGAGAGAAGCACAACACAACATGAAAACACAAAAGGGGATACCATAAAAGATAAGCCAATCAATCACATTGCCAACCCTCCCCATCTTGGTTTATGTCATTGATGGAAGGTGGGAAACTCGCAAGAGGGACTATATCCAATACAGTAGGAATGATAGCCATTTCCAAAAAAAGATCCTCTTGAGAATCACAATGCTCAATACTAGGTGTAATTATTAACTGAGTTGAAAGAATATGAGGTAGATCAATGGTCTCATATTCATCACTAAGATCAATAGGATCATCGAGAGTTTCCTCTGCATCAAGGTTGATTGAAATGGGTTCTAAGATGCGAATAGGATCATCATACTCATTCATCTTAACATCTTTATGAGTATCAACATCTAACGTATCAAGCATGGGTTGATCAAAAGAAGGTAAGGAGTTATGAATAACAAAAGCACAAGCTCTAGCATTATCTCTACACTTCTTACAATGTTTATTAGTAGATTTGTTACGTTTAGCTTTGGTTGGCATATTTTGAGAACTAGGAGGAATGACAACAAGTTCCTTCAGAGGTTCTATGGGAGGATTCTCAATAGGTTGTGATGAAATAATAGAAGTTTGATTAATATCATTAGCAGCAATGGATAAAGGAGGTATTTCGAGAGTAGGAAAAAGACCACGGTTGGAATCTATCTGAGGCATACTTAACTCAGCAATTTTGTGATGTTTGTAAGCTTGGTATGAGAAAAAGAGATGATCAGGGCGAGGAGGACATGAGTTAGGTAATGAGGGCCAAAAAAAATCAAGAGTAGCACAATCTCTAGGCCTAGAAGGCTGATACAAACTATGATTAATCATCTTGACTTCTCCATTATGAATGAACTTAAGACATTTATGAACAGGAGAAGCGATAGCATGCATAGCGGTTATCCAAGGTAAACCAAATTTGATTTGAAATTGATCAGAAGTAGGGATGATGATGAAGGTAGTATCTACAACCTTACCACAAAGTTCAACAGGTAAGTTAATAGAACCAAGTGTAGGATAAAGAAAACCATTACATTTTTGGATCCATGCATCAAATGGATCATAATAATCATGTTGTAATCCTTTCATAAAAAGATTTTCATCAGTAATGACATTTATTAGAGATGTGGGATCAACTATAAAACCACGAGTAGGTATCTTAGCAATCCTAGCATAGATATAAAGGGGACCATCAGAAGCCTTAATCATTTCAGAATCATCAAAGGTACTTAAAATTTCCCTAGGTCGCTTATCCTTAGTTTGTTTTTGGGGTTTAGGTAGAATTGGAAGTGAAAGTGAAGGTGAAGGATCTTGAACTATAGGTTGAGATGAAACAACACCCTCCACATGATTAACAATTTGATTAAGATCATCCATCTTTGAATCGTAAACAATATCCATAGAAGATGGTTGAGCTATAGTATTAGTATTATGTATAGGTAAAGGATTTGTATAGATTTGAAGGTTTTGATTGGGAGGAGAAACAGATTTATTCTCATTACCATCAAAATTATCAACAGTTAAAGCCTTGGAATCAATTAAATCTTGAATTTTATGTTCTAGAGAGTAACATTTTTCAGTATCATGGCCATTCTGGCGATGGTATTGGCAGAAAGCTTTAGAATCGAAGGATTTTGAAGCTATCATAGTGGGAAGAAGAGGTCAAATAGGAGGCAAGGTAATCATATTAGCACTTAACAACCTACTCATTATAGAATACAAAGTTTCAAAGAGAGGAGTAAACGTACGATTCATACGGAAAGTAGTGGATGCAGAAGTGGCATTGTTGGATGTAACCACAACTTGATCAGCAACTGCATTCGTATGTTTATTAATCTTGACATAGTTGTTAGGTTTCTAGAATTTATTAGGATTAGGAGCATTGTCACTCTTATCAACTGGAACAGAATCCATTGGAGTGTTGCTCTCAAACTGACTCACTTGTAATTGATAATGGTGAAGTGTTGCACATAGTTGTTGAAAGGAAGTAAATTTAGTAAGCAGAATCTTATCTCTAATATCCTTTTGTAAATTTGAAATAAACATATGTTGAATATAAATATCAGGAACAGGATAGGAAATCTGAGCATACAAATGCTTAAATCTACCAATAAAATCAGTCAATTTTTCCTTAATGTTTTTTTTACAATGCATTAAATCAGATAAGGACACTTGTGGACCGATGTTATTTTGAAATTGTTGGATAAAAGCATTGGCAAGTTTAGGAAAATAATCAATGGAATAAGGAGGTAAAGAACAATACCATTGTAAAGCTTTATCTCAAAAAATTCTAGCAAATGATTTAGCTAAAATCCTATGGTCATGAGCATAATCACTACAAAGGATTTGGAATGTTTTAACATGAGTAATAGGATCACCTTTACCATTGTAATTCTCAAGACGAGGCATATCGGCTTGCTGGGGGAAAGTAGCATGAATGATGTCTAAGGATAAAGGACTACCCATATCACACGTAGGAATGCTAAATTTGGATTGAGTTAAAGATGCAAGTTGTTGTTGTAAAGAGGACACACTTTGAGCCAAACTAATAATTGTAGAATCATTAGAGGAAACACATGTCATAAAAATATTAGGAACACTAGGAAAAGTATAGGAAGTAGCAGGAGAAGACACAACTAGTGGAACATTAGGAACCATAGTTGGAAGAGGATTAGAATAAGTAAAAGGCATGCTATGATATGAAGGTTGTGAGGTAGGTAAAGATACCGATGGGGAACTCATAGGAATAGATGCAGTTGGGAGAGATGTGGTCATCAAAGGAGGAGTATAAGTAGGAATGCTAGGTAAAGGAACAGAAGAAGGTCCTAAACTAGTGACAATAGGTGTGAATCCCAACTCTTGAGCTTCTTGGGCTAAAGGTTTAACATTTGAATGCACAAGATGAGTAAGACCAAGCAAGAAATTAACACCTTGATCATTATCACAGAGGAATTTCTTAAGGGCCTCTATAGCTTGGATTGAATCTTGATTATGGTTTTCTTGGATAAGCCAATTTCTCATTTTATCAAGTTTAGTTGAAAGTTTTTGCACTTGTTCAGGAGGAACACTTAAAGCGTCATCTTCATCATGAGATGAGTGAGAAGAGTTATGCTCCATAGAAGGATTGGAATCATGAGTTATCAAATTATCATCCAGGATCCTAAGGAAAGGAGAGGAAGACTCGGGATCAAAGGAACCCATAAGTCTATGGCTTCTTCTAACCGGGATACTATAAGTAGGACTAGAAGTGGTAAAGCTTATACACCAATGCAATGTAAATGAACAAGCACAATATTTTGATTTATTAATTTTAAATGTAATTGAAAGAACGTGCAAGATCTAGCATAAACATGTAAATCTAACACCAAAAAGAAAGAGTTGACTATCGCGGGTTCACCAAAATGTAAAGGTTGGAAAAGGGATCTCCACCACTTTGTTGTGAAGGGTGAAAAAGGGGATGTGTGTTTTAATGTTAATTCCCTTGAACCTATTTTACATTTAATTGAATTGTTTGGTGTTAGAAACACCGAAAGGGGGGGTGAATCAGTGTTTGTCTATTAATTACTTTTCAACAACTTAAACATAAATCAAACATACATAGAATGAAGCTTAACATAAGAACTCATAACACATGATATGATTACAGGGAAACCTTGATCAGAGGAAAACCCTGGTGGGAATTAGTACGCACAAATATTGTACTAAGTATAATGAACCTATGAGAGTTCCTTTGCCCTGTTAGAAGCAGTCTTTACAATATGAGTACAATGACTTGGTTAAAGGTCTGACCCTATTAGGATTCTTTTACAAAATCCTGTTAAAGGTATATGGCTCACTGGATAGGCTCACTACCCAATAAGATGAAGGCTACAACCTTCTAAAAGATGATATGCACTATATCAAAATGAACTATTGTGATGACACTATTGTCTGATCAGTTCTGTGTATGTGTGAATGCTCTTACTCTCTTAAAGAGCTATATCATATACTGAATTCATTATATTGTCCCTCTGTATCTTCTTCTTGCATCATAATTGATGCTTGTAACATTACTTTACATTACATACTTATATGTTCATATCCGAATAGGCACGACCCAAAACAAAACACTAGTCGGCCCTAAAACAAAATATACAATGCTTCTGAACAAGTCAGCTCAAGTGTGTTTACTAAAATGATAATTAAATCATTAAAAACATAGAAAAAAAGGCACTTAGCCATTACATTGCAAAATAATTCACGCTGATCAAAAAAATAGTCGGCTTCCATGCTCTATCTTCTGGACTGTTGGTCTATTGATCTGCATGTAACTTTGTCGAACTGTAGTTCCATACTATGCATGTTTGGATGTAGCATGTACACATGTCATACAACTTATATCTGAATGCGCATAAGCTGACTCAATCTCTCGCATGTGCACTGATGTGTTGATCGCTGAGTATCTCTGTCTGCCCTATTTTTATACTTAGTCATTTTGTCTTTCATGACAGAAACTAAACATGAATTTGTTGCCATGGTGACAACACAAAATGAGTCATGCATCCTCAGGAAGTCAACTTGCCAACAATCTCCCCCTTTGTCATTTATGGCAACAAAGGAATGTGGCCAAGTTACTCAAAATGACTTAACACAAAATGTGACTTG
>MU223642.1:4495421-4515791 GCA_018584345.1 Thuja plicata
GGTGATGGTACATCTCAATAAATCAAGATTGCAGAAGGGAGTCCCTCACAAGTTGCAGATGAGAAGGATAGGCCCTTGTCCTATCATGGCTAAGTATGGTGATAATGCATTCAAAGTTGAACTCCCGAAAGACAATGGACTGTCACCTATCTTCAACATTGCAGACTTAGTCCATTACAAAGGACCTGAGAAAGACTTGGATCAGAGTCTTCAAGAAGTAATCAGAGATGTGGAGGAGCTACAATTACCATCAGCTACAGTCACAGGAGCTGACAGCATACTGGATACAAGGCTCTACAAGAAAACTAGAACCAAAGAATATAAGGAGCACTTGATCAAAAGACATGATCAAACAAATGCAGATGCAATATGGGTCAAAGAATCAGAATTCAAGAAGATGGGGATTGATCCAGGCATCCTCAATCCAAGGGTGGATTGATCTTTTTTGTTTTGGGGAGGATGGTGCAGGAGCACCTAGGCTAACCTCCATGTTTGTTCATTTTGGCTTGTTCTTTACATTAGCCAATTCAAGATAGGTTAAATGTTTTTGGACCTTAGTAGGCCTTTGAAATGTAGGCTAAGTGAGTTAGTTAGCAGGACTAAGGTCACACAAATAGCCATTGTTAGTAGTATTTTCAAATTCTTAGGCTTAGTTGTTAAGTGTGAGGTTAGAGTCATGAATGTGTCCAAATCACTTAAATGTGGACATAGAGATGCCATAGGGACTTAAATGATCTTGGATCTTTGAATTGAAGAGGTTAGAGGTCCTAAAATGTAGGGAGAAGGCATGAATGAAAAGATGCCAAAAGTTGCTAAATTGTTGTCATGACAACATTTGCAATAATTGCAAATGTTGCATGCAACATTTGCAATAATTGCAAATGTTGCATGCAACATGGTTACATCAAATTCTCCTTGAAACTAGGAGTGGGGAATCAACCAACAAGGCCCTAGAATGGTGGAAGAAGGCATCTAGTGTATGGAGAGACTCAAACTAAGGAGTTAGTTTTTCATATTGTAACAAGTGTGAAGTGAATAGAAGACTATAATTCTGAGTTTTCAGTAATCCCGAGCATTTCCTTGAAATAGTCACATTGAATGGATTAAGTGCTTGAATTTAATGGTTTTTTTTTGTTCTTATGACAGTTAGAAGCACTTTTCATTTAGTGAGTTAGTCGATTAGAGATATTATACAGTCGTAGTTAGATTGTTTTGCAACTAGGAGGTTCACTGGTCTTGTCCTGACAGTCAAGTCATGGCTCCCCCATGAAATCTAACCATGGGAAACACGTGAGGGTAGACAAAAATGTTAGGGGAGTCATTAGTGTACATAGTTGGAGAGTTAAGAGTCTTAGAAGTGCAAGTTACTATTTTTAGATCCAAGCCCTAGGAGAGCATGCACTGTCCGATTAGAGGTTTGGAAGAGTAACAGTGAGCTTTCATGAGCAGGGGAAGGAAGTATAGTATGGTACAAGTACATGTATAGTTAGGGTTTAGTGTTACCTTGACATGCTAGGTTTGTTGAGTTCATGCCAATCAGTGAAGACAAGTTTCGAGTGAGTTTTGAATAGTGTTGTAGACTGTCCTAGTTTTTAGCCCTATAAGACCTAGTTTATAGGAACCCCATGTACGGATGACTTAGGGGTTTGAGACTTAAAAAATCTATTATAAAGTGGAAAAGGGTATCTAGATATGGTCTTAGAATTTGATTTCTTTGGAAAAGTTTTGCAAGAATTGAGAAAAACACACTGTGTAGGGCTACAAGGAGATAAGCCTAATTAGGCCTCTTGAAGACACAAACTTGAACTCAACTGGAAATTAAAAAGAGATTCCTCGAGATGGATTCCAAATTGATCAAATGCAGTGTCTACATGGTGTTGGACACCCATGCAAATGATTCATGAAGATTAGTGTGGGAATTGACACTTAGACCCTTCTAAGTGTAAGTTGGAGAAGTGGAGATTGAACTAACTATAGGGTGTTAGTCTTTCAAAGGGTGAAGCACAAGTGGAGACTCTTAGAGGAGAGTAGGATTAGGACTTAGTTAATGATCTAAGCCTAATAAGGACCTAGAGGAGATTAGGATACTTGAAGAAGATAAGGAAGATCTTCTTAGAAGATTGTGCAAGCAAGCCCCTTGGAGCACTCACTTCAGTATTGCATGTTATGTTATGTGAATCTAGTCTGGTTGGTTAATATAAATCAAGCACAAATTGCATGTCGGTGTACATATGAAAGATAACTGAGTTGACACAATATACCAAACATCATCGATAAACATATGAAAGACAACCAAATTAACACTTTGTACTGAGTATACTCACCAAGATGAAGACTTTGGTGTCTTAACCGAGCATCTACGCTTTGTCAATCGAGTAGTAGGTGAAGCATTTAATGCATCACTTAGGGTACATTTTTTTATAAAAAGGGAAAACGTGAACTCATTCATTCACCCAGCATTAAAGAGTAGATTGTAAAGTGAAGAAGTGATTCAAAGCTACCACATTGCAGAATGATTCAAAGCACATTTAAAGCAACTCCAACAAATCATGAGCATTCTCAGCAAACATCCCATGAGTATCTAGTCTTACCGAGCTAACAATTTATTTGTGAAAAAGCCCTAATTTAATGAACAAATGACAACCACTTCCCGAACCGCGAAGATCAAGATGGAAAAAGACAGGAAGGTTGTTCTAATCAAGAACTCGGCCTGCAAAGAACATAACTACAAGTTCTTCCCTGAGGTTGCTACACAACCCGATGACAAGGGAGCATTCTTGAGTATCCAACCTAGGGTTTTACTGGTGGAAGACATCCGAGCATACATCCACTACAAAGTTGCAGAGATTGGAGATGTTGAACTTGAAGAAGATTATTAGAAGCTATACAAGGATGGAAAACTAAAGGATGAGTACAAACACATTAAAGTAAAAGGGTTAACCAATGCCCTACTATTCCTGAAAGAATTCAAAATAGAATGGATACGTATTGCCCTCAGCCGAGTGCATAATGGTAAATGTGGTTAGATGAACCTAAGGCAATCACAAAGGATGTGACTCATGTAGTGACTGCTTACCCAATCACTAATAAGACAAAATCCCTAAGGAACCCTAGACGCCCCGAGATTGAAAAACTAACTGGAGCCGAATGGGATGGCATAGGTCTGAAAATGAATTCAATCACAGACCTTGAAATTAAGTTTGGTGCATATGTGATTAGATAGAAGATCTTTCAAGAAAGAAAAATGAATAATGTTGCTTATGGAACAGTTGACACACCATATAGGATAGTAAAGAAAGGAGTTCAACTATACCTAGCCGAGCTACTATTGAAACAAATGGAGGAAAATATGAGAACAATTAGATTAGCGCAATCTAATACATGTAACTTTGGTTCTCTATTAATGTGTACATTCTTTTACTTTTAGAAATTCTTTCTTTCAGTTGGTAATGTCACTTGGGACACCGACCGACCGATAATAGCACAGATTAGTGATTACATTAAATCACTAGGAACAATTTCATTCCACTGTTGGATGGCTAATTTACAACATTTAAGAATAGGATGCAGAAAAGGATGAGAATTCCTACATAATTGGTTTAACAATACAAAGATAAGATATGCTTTGTAGTTGACATCGACACCACACTCATTAAAGATGCCAACCCAAGAACATCGTGGTTACCACCATTAGAATATGAGATTGACATAGATCTGGCCACAAAAGCCATTGAAGAACTAATGAATGAACCAGATGACAAATCTATAAGAAGATTTGGTACATATGAGGAAGCCAAGTCAAGAATAAATATTGGCTTAGTATTCAAGAAAATAGGGAAAAAGAAAACACAAATGGTGAAAACACTTAAGCAGAAACTCTTAGTAACTGATGAAAAGTTAGAACAAATAGCAGATGTCACTGAGGAACAATCACCTGTCAGTGAAGGTAAAGAAGTAAGTGATTCTGAGTCTACAGAATCAGATGTAGAGCCACCAAAGGCCAAGAAAATAAAAGTTGCATCTAGGAAAAGAAGCAAAACAACTAAGGTAGACTCCCTGCCATTAAAGAAAGGTACAGCAAAAACACGTCAGAAAAGAAAAGCCTCAACTGAGCAACAAGCACAAAGAAAATGGAAGAGATATGTGAGAGGCAAAGAAGACAAGGATGATATTGAAGCAAATGAAAGAACAAAGGATCCAAGCAGAAAAGGAAAAAATACCAAAGACAATTGATGAAATTACAGAGTCAATCATCAACACAGGCCACTTACAACATCATAAAATTAGACAGTGGGTAAATATGTTTATCAAGGATCAGAATAAAATAGAAGAAGAAATCATTAAGATGATGGTAGCTTACAAATATGTACCTCTATAATTTTGCAGTCATATTCCACAGGAGCTATAACATAAAATATCAGCTAGGTGGACATATGCATTGCATATGGAAAAACAAATGAGGGAGAAATCCCTAGCTACATTCATGCCCTATTCCACAGTTGAAGAAATTGATGAAATAATGAAGGAGCATGCAAAGAAGTTTTCTTGAAAAACAAGAGCATAGAAGGTATTGCAGAACAAGCTCAAAGATATTGACATTGAGAGCAAGAAGATTTGGACACAAATCTTCAATCCACCCGAGCAGATACTAACTTTAACCAAGACTACTCACACCAAGGAGAAGGATGCCACACCAAGCCCCGAGCACATTTTCATCAATGATACAGAGGATGTCAATCCCATTGACTTGACCACAAAGTCAAGTAAGGTCATGGATGATATTCCTCAAATATTGCAATCATTAGGAGAAACAACAGACATAACAATACAGGATATAAATCATGGAGATTCTAATGATAATGTCAAGGCTGATGAAGATGTCAATATTGTCACTAAGCCAATAAGTGAACAGGAAACTACTGATGTTGCACAGGAAAAAATACCAGGTAATATGCCTTTACTAATGCAAGAAATAAATATAACGACTGAGTCACAACAGACACCACCGGAGATAGAAGTATACAAATTGATGGAAAAAGGTGAAGAACAAGGGGAGAAGACGGATAAAAGTGGAGAGGATAAATTGAGTGATGCACCCACTGAGGACATTGGAAAGGCAAACAAGGCTACGAAACAAGACAAGGTTGATGTAGAGATGTCTACAACTGACCAACAGGTACTAACCAAGCAACCTAGCCATGACATCACACCTCCAAAGCAATCAATGACAAAAACTTAGCAATAAAAGGCTCTTGATATCATACCTCATTCCCCTACATCAAGCAACATTTTGAAGAAGAAGAAGAATAGGAAAAGTAAAGCCCATGTTACACTTGATGAGATAACAGACATACCCGACTACAATCCAAGAACACTTGATCATGAGTCATTATCAAGGTATGGGGAGCTATGCAAAAGGAAATCACAATAGGACAAGCTCAAAAAGGAATACAAAAATACACAAGTCCTAGAAATAGCAAAGGATATTCTATTGCAGGTAGTTCCTGACACACAGATTGATCAAAATGCACCCATCATTGATCAACTAGCAGTTCTGACCGAGGCAATCACACAACAGAATGTAGACACCAAGAAGGTCATTGAAGAAAGGGCAGAAGAAAAGTATCACTATAGACTAACAAAGAAAATCAGCCAAGAAGTGGCAGTGAACAAGGTGAAACTTTATGAACTGGTAACTACATTAGAACTTGTAATTTCATAATTAGTTACCTTAGTTCAAAAGTTGTGCACTATTGAAAACTTCACCACCAAGAATGATGCACAAATAGCTAAGTTAAATGAAGATCTAAAAGCTAGTGCACAAAGTCTTTCAACCAAGCCAAATGCACTCAAACTGCATTATGAAAATCTACTTGAATCTAAATGGTTAAGACTTAAAATGCAAAAGGAAGAAAGAAAAATCCAAGATGGAGTAACCAAGCTACAAGCTACGTAACTACCAAATCTCACATTGTTGATGACACATATGACTACGGAAAAGACTCTAATTGCCACCCCAGAGATGTCAGTAGTAGAGAGCATTTATGACATGCATGCTCAAATCACATTGGAGAAAATAACCCTAGATCACCTGAAGGAGAAATGGGAGAAGTTGATGGAATCCATTAAGCAATCTCATTCACACATACTTGACAAGCTGTAAGTTATACATCTTTGTCATTACTTTCAAAAAATGGGGAAACATGTACATACATTGTATCTACATACCAAAGCATGCACATAGGGGGAGTAATTGTAAAAGTAACACACTTGGTATATACTGTACATATAAGTTTTTAATACTAATGCCAAAGGGGGAGATTGATAATCCTTAAAGGATCAAAAGTTGTCATTAGTATACAAGAAGACAGTTTTGGTCGGTCATGGTCACCGAGTGACAGCACTCACCGAGCAACAGTGATTATCAAGCGCAGTAATTACCGAGTGCAGTGGTCACCTAAATTTTTTGAACACCGAGCAATATATCAACCTAGCATCAGTCTACAGAGATATAACCAAGCACCAGTCTACAGAGACATAACTGAGCACAAGTATACAGAGACATAACCAAGCATAAATCTACAGAGACATAACCGAGCACCAGTATATAGAGACATCACTGAGCACCAGTATACAGAGACATCACCAAGCACCAGTTTACACTGATAGACAACATTTCAACAGGAAAAGAAGATCTGAAACTACACATCAGCTAAAGCACTTTAGTCTTTAAAATAGCTTTATGCCTAGCTGGACAACCGTTTCTTGAGGATCAAGAAAAGCGTAAATGATGTATTTAATCAGTTAAACTGATTGTATTCATGCAAACTAGGAGATCAAGGTTAATTTGTAAACCTTTGATCTTAGAGTTTTTTTAAAGAAAAGCATGAAACCTAATTAGATCAAAATCTTGTATATATAGATGTATTAATCAATCAAGAAGATGATGATTGTAGCCACCAAGGACATCTATGGATCATAAACATGTTTTCATGCAGAAGGAAAGATAAAGAAGAGTTCAGCAAGAACTGCATATAAGGATACCAAGCATAACATAGGTATTATTCATCACAATAGGTGATACATATATTTTGTGAGCTTAATGGATCTGTAATCAGCAATTCAAGATTGCAAGCTATCAGGTCTTACATATTTGTTACTCTCTAACAATTGTAGCAAGAAGTAAAATCCTTCAAGAAGGTGGACTTAACAGTCTTTATGTAAATCTCTTAATTGAGTGCACACATACATTGTGTTGCTAAAATATCTTAACCGAGTAGACTTAATAATTTTGACATGTTACTCCTATTAGGGTAAGATCATCAAAAGTTATCACAACTTGTAGCCCTAATAGGCACCTTCCATTCTGCTGATAGTAAAGCTTTGTGGGTTTCATCCCCACCGCAATTTTTACCTTCTAACAAGGGTTTCTGCATTACCAAATACTTATGTCATGAGTTAATGAGTTTCATGAATGTTTCAATGTTTGTTTTCATACATTTACATTTAAGATATGATATTGCATGCATGGAGTAGAAAAGCAACAATGGTTGGTTATGCAAGAAATTATTACTAAAGGTTAATTGATAAAAGTTTTTAAGAGAATTGATTCACCCTTCCCCTCTCAGTACAACACCCTTCCATTATTCCAACAAAATGATGTATATTATTCTTTGATTCCTAACTAATCAAGTGATAAAATAGAAGATAAAACTCCTGAAGAGGTTGAGAATTTTTTCACTGAGTAAAAGGAGGTCATTTCAAATAATGTACCTGATGGTTTGCCACCAATGAGAAATATTAGTCATTGTATGGATCTTATTCTTGGAGCTAGTTTTCTGAACAAAGCACCACACCGATTGACACCAATCGAGAATGAGGAACTCAACCGACAAGTTCATGAGTTGTTGCAGAAGGGTTTTATCAGAGAAATTTTGAGTCCATGTGCAGTACCAGTTGTGTTGGCACCTAAGAAGAATGTAGAATGATGAATGTGTACTGATTCAAGAACTATTAACAATATAACAGTTAAGTATCAATTTCCTATACCAAGAATGGATTATTTTAGTGGAGAAAAATATTTTACCAAGATTGATTTGAAGAGTGAATATCATCATATCAGAATCAGAGAAGGTGATGAATAGAAGACTACTTTCAAGACAAAAGAAGGTTTGTATGAATGGTTGGTTACGCCTTTTGGTTTAACTAATACACAGAGTACTTTTATGAGGTTAATGAATGAGGTTCTGAAGAAATTCTTGAGTAAATTTGTGATTGTGTACTTGGATGACATTTTGATATTCAGTAAGACCAGAGAAAATCATTTGTTACACATTAGACAGGTATTGCAAAGATTGAAAGAGGAAAAGTTGTTGATTAATTTGAAAAAGTGTTCCTTCATAAAAGAAGAACTTATGTATTTAGGATTTGTGAAAAAACTGAAGGTTTGAAGATGGATCCTGAGAAGTTTGAAGCTATACTTGATTGGCCTACACCTAAGAATGTTGGCGAGGTAAGATCATTTAACAGATTAGCAAGTTTTTACCGAACATTTATCAGGAATTTTAGTTCAATTTGCTATGCTATGATTGAGATAATGAGAGGAGATAAGAGAGAATTCAAGTGGACACATGAAGCTGATAAGAATTTTGAGACTTTGAAACAAAGGGTTGTTGAATTTCCTGTGTTAGCCTTACCTGATTTCAATAAGGTATTCTGAGTTGAATGTGATGCAAGTGGCAGTGCAATAGGAGCTATGTTGATTCAAGAAAGTAAACATGTTGCTTTCTTTAGTGATAAGTTGATTGATACTAAAAGGAAATATTATGTGTACGATCAAGAATTCTATGCTATTATTTAATCCCTGAGGAAATAGAGACATTATTTGATGTCGAGTGAATTTGTGTTGTATACTAATCATAAGGCTTTACAATATTTGGGTAGTCAGAACAAGTTGAATCAAAGACATTAGAAATGGGTAGATTATTTACTAAATTTCACATTTGTTATAAATCATAAGAGTGGAGTATCCAACCGAGTTGTTGATGCATTGGGTAGAAGAAGATCTTTGCTGATTGAAATGAGAATTGAGGTTCTTGGTTTTTATGATATGAATAATTTGTATGAAACTGACCCTGATTTTGCTAAGTCATGGATAATGTATAGAGAACTTATTTCAGATCAACCGAGTAGGTTTAAAGACTATTCCATGATAAACCATAACTGATTGAATGTTTGAAGATGTTAAGTTGATGATCACCGAAATGCAGAAAGATAGTGCAAAACATTAAATTAGTTAATGGATTGTATTTTCATTGATGTCAACTTGATATAATCTGATTGGTTATATACAAAGTGTCAAAGAATTCAAAGAGCCTGAGAGATAAAGGTTATGCTTTCAATAATGCATAAAAGTTCAGTATTCAAAAAAGTGACAACAGACACCGACTAATAGTGCACACTGATGGATAGAGAACCCCAAGAGGAAAGTCACAGTGATGCCTGAGCAAGAAATCCAACAAGAATTACCGATGAGTAGAATCACAAGCATTACCGATAGACAGAACTTCACAATGTCACCTGACGGACAGACAACCCCGACGGACAGAAAACCTTGATGAAGATACCCGAGGAGAACTGGAGTGTTGACTGAAGCTAACAAAGAGTTAAAACACCGAAAAGAACTGAAGTTTAGAAATGACAAAAGACTTAGTTGGAAAGAAATAAAGATTGATTTAACTGGTTGTTAATATTTTTTTCATCGTTAAGTTAAAGCTAGAGATAAGTAAGAGATTTAAAGTTGTTTTATTCCAGTTGTCAAGGAGAAATCTATGGGATAAAACTGAAGTAAAGTTTTAAATAAATATTGGCTAATATTGCAGATCATGCCAAGAAAAAGAAATTCAAGAACCTAGAGACTGTGATATCATGTCTATAAAGAGACAATCTAATTCATTATGAATTAGGGGAGTGAATAGAGAAAGAGGATGTTGAAGAGAAACTGATGAAGAACAACTTCATACAGTCCTGATCAATCAAGCTAAAGAACAAAGCTATAATTATGTGGACACTGAGAAATAGAGAAGCACAACATCACTGAGCAAAAAGAAGTGGAGCAAAGGTATTGAAAATATACATTGATCATAAAGGTATTATGAGCTTACAATAGATGTAAAAATTTGCAAGTCTATAGTTGTATATGTGAATAGATCATTTACTGTTTCAATTTAACCATTGGATCAGAAAGTCTCTTAATTGAGTAGGACTTAACAATCCTTTCTATATTGAGATACATCCCAAGAAGTATCAAAAATTTTGATCATGAAGATAGCATGAGATTCCAGATACCAATTGACAAACTACACTGGGTTTGGTCATAAAGGTAACATAGAGATGCCAGATATCAAGTGACAAACTATTCTATTTAAATCCTCTAACAAGTTCACACCTAACAGTGTGTTTGTAACCTTTAACAGGGTTGGCTCTTCACAGAGCTCACTTCAGAAGAGTGAAAATTTTGGGTTACCGGTCCTAAGTGGTTTTTCCCTTAACAGGGTTTCCACGTTAAAACTCCATGTGTCAATGTGTTTATGAGTCATTACTTTAGTGTTTCGCATTACACATAACTAAATCTGGATTGATCGGTATACACTAAGTAATTTACTGTATTTCAGTAAATGAAAGACTGTTTATCGGTAAACAGTAAGAATAAGTTTTAAAAGTGAACTTCTAGCAGTATTTATTTGTTAAGATTATTTCAAGGCATTCATCTTGTAGGACTGAAGATAACTAGAGGATTAATATTGTGGTACCAATTTTTTGGGTTGATTTATTGGAATATTTTTTAGGCCACTGATTCACCTCCCCCTCTTAGTTATTCTAACAATTGGTATCAGAGCTTGTGTGCTTAGAAAGGGAGTTTAAGAGCTCAATTAAAATATCACAAGATGAACAAATGAGATGTGCCCAAGTTGAACAAAGACAACTTTGTATCATGGAAAAGTATAATAAGACTCCACCTATTAGGTATGGGAAATGATGTTGTTCAATACTTAGATAGTAAATATGTGTTGCATATAGGACCTCACACACTTGATCAATTGAGTGAAAAGCATGAGCACAATTTCATGATGATAGAGCTTGCTTCCTCACTCTTTGATGTTGAGTTTGAAGTTGTCAAAACCTACACCTCTGCAAAGAAAATGTGGGATAAATTGAAGCTAGTACATGGAGGAGATGCTATTGTACTAAGAGCCAAGGAAGAAATCCTCAGAGAGAGGTTTGATGACATAAGGATGAAAGAAGGAGAAAATATCACTCAGTATAGCTACAGAATCAAAGAGGTAGTCAATGCTATCCGAGGAGTTGGAGGTGTACTTGAAGAAGAGACGATGGTAAGTAAAAAACTAAGAACCTTACTACCTGTATATGCTATTAGAGTATCTACTATACAAGAAATGAGAGAAGTTGCAAACAATAATGTTAGTCTAGATAGTCTGATTGGTAGAGTGGTTTAATTTGAGATGAATAACTTTCATAGTAGTGTCTTACCATCTATAGAATCTACATTCAAATTTTTTTTGAAAATAAGTAATTCAAGTCATAAACACACTATGAGGAATGATAGTGAAAGTGACAGTGATGACCAAGGACTTGATGAGATTGAAGCATTAATGGCAAGAATATTGCAAAGAGGCAAAGGTAGATACAAAGGTAAATTACCACTTGTATGTTTTAATTGTAAAGAGGTTGGACACATTGCTGCAAGATGTCTTAACAGAAGTAATGACAGAACATATGAAAAGAATTTTGATAGAGGTGATGACAGAGATTACTGAAGCAATCAAAAATCTGACAAAAGAGATACCTGAGACTAAAAGGACAAAGGAAAGAAAGCTTGTTACCTGGCTGAGAACAGAGCTGATGATACTAACACTGAATCTGATGAAGATGTTGAGATGGTATTTGTAGCCATGAAGGATGATTCAAAAAAAGAAGAAAGTTATGTAGAGACTGCACTCATATCTAAGGTTAGTAAGAATGATGTCTAGATTATAGATAGTGGTTGCACTCACCACATGACCGGTGATAAACAAAAGTTTGAAACTTTTGAATACTATAATGGTGGATCAGTAAGAATGGGTAATGACACACCTTGTCCAGTTGAAAGTAAAGGAACCATAATTTTGAATAACCTTATCAAATGTGAAAATGTATACTGGGTAAAAGGACTTAATTATAATCTATGTAGTGTTTCACAGCTAAATAACACAGGGCACCGAGTAGCATTTGAAAATAAGAAGGCAAAGATCTTTAATGAATTAGGAAGGTTGATCGGAACTGGTGAACAAACAAAAGGTAACCTTTTCTATCTTGATGACATTAACACCACTTGTTTAATGGATAGAAACAAAGACATATGGTTGTGGCATAAAAGACTAAGCCATGTGAATTTTGACAACATGATAAAGATAAGAAATAAAAGGAAAGTAAGAGTCTTACCAAGCATGTCAAAGCCCGAACATATCATGTGCAAGAATTGTCAAAAAGGTAAAATGACAAAGTCTAGTTTTAAGAGTAAAGCCCATACATCTAATGCAATTCTAGAATTAGTCCATACTGATTTTTGTGGACCCATGAGGACAAAGAGTTACTATGGTGATAGGTATTTCATTCTCTTTGTAGATGATTATTCTAGAATGATGATAGTTATGTTCTTAAAAGATAAATCAAAAGCATTCAATATGTTTAAATTTTATAAGGCTATGGTAGAAAAACAAAGTTGTAAGAAATTGAAATTCTTAAGATTAGATAGAGGAGGGGAATTTATTTCAGATGAATTCACTAACTTCTATAATGAGAATGGAATTAAAAGACAGGTTTCTACACCAAGAACACCACAACAAAATGGGATTGCTAAGAGGAGAAATAGATCCATTGTTGATTGTGCAATAACACTGATGATTGATAAAAGCATCACTCAAACATTCTGGAGGGAAGCTGTCAATATTGTTGTCTACACATTGAACAGAGTACAATTGAAGAAGGACACAAAGAAGACACCCTATGAGATATGGTATGGTTACACACCCAATGTAAGTTACTTCACAGTCTTTGGAATTCAATGTTATATTTTGAAAGATGATAGAAATGGAAATCTTGACTCCAAAAGTGACAAAGGTATCTTTCTAGGGTATTCCACCAAGACCAAGGCTTATAAGTCTCTTAACAAGTCCTCTAACAAAATCATTGAAAGTGCAAATGTAAGAATAGATAAATTTGCAGAGAAGAATGATAAGGAAAGAAAAAAATAACCAGAACACTACAACATGTTTGTTTACATTGAAGAACTTGAAACTCTACCCAAGAAACAGTGTATCACTCCCGAGCAATAGAACATTGCACCCGAGCATTAGGCTGCAATTACCAAAAATCAAGAAAATACTCAAGATGATGTTCTGAGCGATGGAGATCAAGATGAAGGTCAAGATGATGATCAAAATGATGGATAAAGTGCTGAATTGAAACTTTCCAAGTATGTCAAAAGACATCATCCATAGAATCAGATCATAGGAGACAAGAAGGCTAGAATGAGAACAAGAAGTAAGTCACAAAACACTAGATGTTTAATTTGTGATTTTGAGCCTAAATATGTTAATACTGCACTTGAAAATGAAGAATGGGTAAGTGCTATGAATGAGGAAATAGAACAAATTGAGAAGAACAAGACATGGACACTAGTACCGAGACCAGATGATAAGAATGTCATTGCTACCTAATGGATATTTAGAAACAAGTTGAATGAGAATGGAGAAGTCACAAGAAACAAAGGAAGTTTAGTATGCAAGGGGTATGCACAAGAAGAAGGTATTGGTTATGGAGAAACCTTTGCACCCATTGCTATACTAGAAGGAGTAATAATATTACTTGCTTATGTTGCATTCAAAGGATTCAAGGTATACTAGATGGATGTCAAATCTACATTCCTAAATGGAATACTAGAAGAAGAGATATAGATTGAGCAACTAGAAGGGTTTGTTGATCCAGACAAGAGAAACATGGTATGTAGACTACATACAGCCTTGTATGGATTGAAACAAGCACCAAGAACCTGGTATGAAAGACTTCACTCCTATCTCATAAGCATTGGATTTGTAAGAACAAGTGAAAATAGCAATTTGTATTTAAAAGAAGATTTTGATGATAACATTCTAATTGCTGAAATATTTGTTGATGATGTCATATTTGGGGGAAATTACATGTTGTGTAAATCCTTTTCTAATGAAATGAGCAAATAGTTTGAAATGTCTATGTTTGGGGAGATCAAATTCTTTCTTGGTCTACAAATTCTTCAACAAGATGCAGGTATATATATCACACAATCCAAATACATCAAGGAAGTGTTGAAGATATTCAAGATGGAAGATTCTAAGCCAGTTGGAATATCTATGGCTACCAGATGTAAGCTAACAAAAGAAGAAAAATCAAATGAGGTAAATCAGACCCTATATAGATCAATGATTGGCAAACTAATGTATGTTGTTTATACCAGACCAGATATAGCACATGCAGTTGGAATAATTGCAATATTCTTTGCTAATCCCAAAGAATCACACATTACTGTTGTC
Source organism: Thuja plicata (assembly GCA_018584345.1). NCBI lineage: Eukaryota > Viridiplantae > Streptophyta > Pinopsida > Cupressales > Cupressaceae > Thuja > Thuja plicata. Next base: position 4,510,049 of record MU223642.1, read on the forward strand.
AAGAGAATTCTAAGATATCTAAAGAACACCGAGGACTATGGCTTATGGTATAAAAAAAAGGGTAAATTTGAGCTTCAAGTCTATACAGATGTTGATTGGGCTGGAAACCTAGATGACATGAAGAAAACAACTAGAGGAGCATTCTTCATGGGTGACAAACTTGTCACATGGATCAACAAGAAGCAAGGATGCATCTCACAGTCTACTGCAAAAGCAAAATATGTGGTTGCTGGTGCAAACTGCTCAAATATTGCATGGATCAAATAATTACTAGAAGGTATGAATATGAAAATTCTTAAACCAGTGATTAGCTATTGTGATAATACCAGTGCAATTAACATATCAAAGAATCTAATCATGCATGCTAAGACTAAACATATTGCAATCAAGTATCATTACTTAAGAGAACAAGTGCAAGAAAAAGAAGTGATACTGGAATATGTTCCATCAAAGGAACAATTAGCTGACATATTTACCAAGCCATTACCGAAAGATACATCTGAGTACCCAAGATAGAGACTAGGGGTCCAACCTTGTCTATCTGTCCATAATCTGACTAGGAGATTCCATCAACCTATACACAATCGAAAGATAATTCATGTTGATGTAAGCAAAGAAATGGACTGCAAAGATACATTTGTACATAGCAAGGTACAAATCTGCACCGAACACCAGAGATAATTTTGGATAATACAGAGCTATGGTGTTGATGGAAAGGAAATTCAAGGAGTGTATTATAAAAAGGAGAAAGGATATAACTTTGGCATAATTAATGTTTACTTTGGCATTGTTGTCAAAGGGAGAGAGATTTGAAGGAAGAGATTATCCTAAGAAGATCCAAAGGAGAGAGATTATATATATACATATGAAATATCCATCAAAGGGAGAGAAACATCATAAGAGAGAGATTTAACCTGTGAGAAGAGAATATTAAAAGGGGGAGAAGTATCATAAGGGAGAGTTGACTTATTGTTGTCAAAGGAAAAATAGATTATCAAGGAGAAGAACAGTCAAGGGACAACATAGAACAGAGATAGAAGCTACTACATCTATTCAGTAAAGGGATTGAATATTGAAGAAAGCACTCTGTAAGAAACAAATCTAAGCTATATGAGCTTACTGAGAGCCAGACATTTGTATTGGTTATAGAACTATAATTTGGTAGTTTGATTAACTACAATTGATGTATTTCATATTATATTAGTAAGAATATAGTGTGATAATGTAGTGTATTTCCATAAATGCCAAAGGGAGATATTGATGAACCATAATTGATTTAATGTTTAAATATGTTAAGTTGATGATCACCAAAATGCAGAAAGATAATACAATACATTAAATCAGTTAATGGATTGTATTGTCATTGATGTCAACTCGATATAATTTGATTGGTTATATACAAAGTGTCAAATACTTCAAAGAACATGAGAGATAAAGGTTATGCTTCCAGTAATGCATAGAAGTTCAGTATTCACAAAGTGGCAACAAACATCGACGAAAAATGCACACTGACGGAGAGAGAACCCCAAGAGGAAAATCACAGTGATGCCCGAGCAAGAAACCTGACAAGCATTACTGATGAGAAGAATCACAAGAATTACCGATGGATAGAACTTCACAGTGTTACCCGACGGACAGACAACCCCGACGGACAGACAACCTCGACGGAGATACCCGAGGAGAACTAAAGTGTTGACCGAAGCTAACAAAGAGTTAAAACATTGAAAAGAACTAAAGTTCATAAATAAAAAAGACTTAGCTAGCAAGAGCTAAAGATTGAGTTAACTGGTTGTTAATATTGTTTTCATCGACAAGTTAAATCCAAAGATAAGTAAGAGCTTTAAATTTGTTTTATTCCAATTGTCAAGGAGAAATCTACAGGATAAAGCTGAAGTAAATTTTTAAAGAAAGATTGTCTAAGATTGCAGATCACGCCAAGAACAAGAAATTCAAGAACCTAGAAATGGTGATATCATTTCTATAAAGAGACAATCTAATTCATTAAAAATTAGGGGAGTGAATAGAGAAAGAAGATGCTGAAGAGAAACTGATGAAGAACAACTTCATACAGTCCTGATCAATCAAGCTAAAGAACAGAGCTATAATTCTACAGACACCGAGCAATAGAGAATCATAACATCACCGAGCAGAAACAAGTGGAGCAAAGGTATTGAAAATATACATTGATTAGAAAGGTATTATTAGATCATAATAGATCTGAAAATATACAAGTCTATAGTTATATATGTGAACATATCATTTACTGTTTTATTTTAACCATTGGATCAGAAAGTCTCTTAATTAATCAGGACTTAACAATCCTTTCTATATTGAGATACATCCCAAGGAGTATCAAAAAGTTTGATCATGAATATATCATGAGATGCTAGATACCAATTGTCAAACTACATTGGGTTTTGTTATAAAGGTAGCATAGAGATGCCAGATATCAAGTGACAAACTATTCTATTTAAATCCTCTAACAAGGTTACACCTAACAGTTTGTTTTTAACCTTTAACAGGGTTGGTTCTTCACCGAGCTCACTTCAGAAGAGTGAAAATTTTGGGTTACTGGTCCTAAGTGGTTTTTCCCTTAACAGGGTTTCCACATTAAAAATCCATGTGTCAATGTGTTTAAGAGTCATTACTTTATTGTTTTGCATTACACATAACTAAATCTGGAATGATCAGTATACACTAAGTAATTTACTATATTTCAGTAAATGAAAGACTGCTAATCGGTAAACAGTAAGAATAAGGTTTAAAAGTGAACTCCAAGCAGTAGCTATTTGTTAAGATTATTTCAAGGCATTCATTTTGTAGGACTAAAGCTAACTAGAGGCTTAATATTGTCGTACTAAGTTTTTAGGTTGCTTTATTGAAATATTTTTTAGGCCACTGATTCACCNTCCCCCCCCCCCCCCCCCCCCTCTTAGTTATTCTAACATTTAATTCAAGAAGATATGTTGTTCAAAGGAATTTAGTTGTATCTACCGAGAGGATCAATGAGAACCAATTTGATAAAGGAGAAGCATAGTAGTGGTTTGGTTGGTCATTTTGGCATTGATATGACATTAAGTTTACTCAAGGAAAGGTATTTTTGGCCTCAGTTGTATAAGGATGCTCAAAAATTTGTGAAGAGTTGTGGAGTTTGTCAGGTTACTAAAGGATTAAGTCAGAATACTGGATTGTATACATCAATTTATGTTCCTGAGAAACCTTGGAGTGATATCAGCATGGATTTTGTTCTTGGCTTACCAAGGACAACAAGAGATAATGATTCCATATTTGTTATTGTGGATAGGTTTTCCAAGATGACACATTTCATACCATGTATGAAAACATCAAATGTAGTGGATATAGTAGATATTTTCTTTAAGGATATTGTCAGATTGCATAGATTACCAAGGAGTATCATCTCTGACCGAGATAGCAAGTTTGTTGGTTATTGTTTGAAAAATCTTTGGAAGAAGCTAGACACTGAGTTGAAGTATAGTTCTATGTTTTATCTATAGACTAGTGGACAAATAGAGTTTGTAAACATAAGTTTGGGTAAATTGTTGAGATTCCTAGTTGGAGACAAACTAAGTAATTGGGATTTGATGTTAGCACAAGCATATAATAATTCAGTGAATATGAGTACTGGCAAGACACCTTTTTAGATTGTTACTGGCATACAACCAAGAGGTATATTAGACTTGAGAGATATTGTTGGAGAAGAGAAGAGGAGTGTTGAAGGAGAAGAATTTTATGAGTTTATGAAGTCATTGCATGAGTAAGTGAAACATAAGTTTGAGCAAAGTAATAAAAATTACAAGGATAGTTTAGATAGATCAAGAAGACATAAGATTTTTTAGGTTAACGATGAAGTGATGGTTCATTTGAAGAAAGGCAGATTTCCTATTGAAACTAATGGTAAATTAAAGATGAATAAATTTGGTCCCTACAAGATATTGTGGAATTTCGATAGTGGAAATGCTTATGAAGTAGAGTTACCTGATGACGTGGGCATATCATTGTTACCAATTTTCACCATGCTTGTTCTAATTGGTAGGATTGTTATCAACCCTTATTTTTCTGGTGAAAGAAGTTCATTTTGATTGATTAATTTTCCTGTTATAATCAATTGTATTTAGTTATTAGATTGTTTTCTCATTTCTAAATTGTTGGTGCATTTCTAGTTTCTTGGAAAGAGTTTCAGAAGTTTAAGTTTTGCTATCCTAAACTATCAAAAGACTCAGGTTTTTGCAAAGTACAAGTTCTTAAGTTCATAAAGAAAGAAAATATTTATTTATTTCAAATAAAAAAAGTACAACAATCAAAGTGGTCCACACAAGTAGTGGTTGCTCTCAAAACTACAAATTGAAAGTGCATTTTAAGATAAATAAAAGATCTTTTATCAATAAAGAGATATACATGTATGAATATGTATTCATCATGCAACCACACAACTTGTGGCTTAGGCTAATGCAGGCATGCATTTGAATTTTAAATGCAGAAATAAAAGCTCAATTACATATTCATAAATGAAAAGAAGTCAAGATAGAAAGGATAGGGTTAGGCCTCCCCCATTTCCTGGTATTTTCATTAAGGGATGAATAGTGCTACATTCTTGAGCCTGCATCCAAGGCTGTCCTACAAAAAAGTGAGGAAATAGGGTAAGTTCATGTGAACTGAGCAATAGAAGAGTTAATTGTATCATTCTATCACATCTACTTCCATACATTTATGAAAATTCAAATCATAATGCATAAAGAAGAGTTGCTAGAAAGAATGATCATAAGACTTGAACTACTTTATTTCTAACAATTTTTGCGTCATGTGTAGGTATAGGATTGTTTTTATCAAAGGATTAAGGCATGTGGAGTAAAATGTGGCTCCCACAAGGGTTGATCCCAGGATTTCATTAAAGGGTTTATCCGGTCATAAATCAGTGTTTAAATTGCCCATCCATGTTGCCTATCCTGAAGATATGTGTCACTCGTAACAACAAACCACCTCGGTCTATTGCCATCAAGAGCACACATCTAATAGGATAGAAATATAGCATAGGTAGGAAACCACCTATTATGATTGGGAAAACCCAATAGGAGTGGTGGACTTGGAAGACACTAAGGAGGTCAAGAAGGGACATGCATAAATTGCAAGCATGAAACCTTCTGATCAAATTAGGAAGGGGCAAAGACCAAAGATTTGAGGAGGCTATTGAGGGGGTATGAATAAGTTTCAGGCATGGGACCTTCTGGCTGAATCATGGAGCAGGTTTGATGACCTATTTTTTTGAAGGGACATGGTTGTTTAAACATGAAACCTTCTGACATTCACTACCTTAGATTATGATCAATGAAATGTATCAGTTTTTAAAGCAAAGCAAGTGTAAGGGATAATATTAAAGGAGAAATTCCAAAAGAGGGAGTAAAGTCAACATATGAGAATTTGGGAAAGCAAAAATAATGCATACCTTTCATGCATCCCAAAATCAAAAGAAACAAAGCTTAATTCATGATTAAGACACAATAAATATTGAGTGGTCAATGTGTTACCAACATATGGAACAAAGATAAATGCTCACCATGGAAATTATGGACATAATTATGAGTATACATGTGTATAGTTAGAAAATGGAAGCACTTCCATAGGAGACTAGTTTAGCCTTCTGAGTGAGTGGTTTGGGGTCATGACAAGTGCCTCTGAATGGGTTCCTGATCTTGACATGGCTTCCCCCCTGACCTGCCTTTCTAAC
>MU223642.1:4523234-4557591 GCA_018584345.1 Thuja plicata
TATCTTCCCTTAATCACAATCACAATTGCAATATACAATCAATCAAATTCAAGTAAGTGTAAAGTGGGGTTAAGGAAATCAACACAAATAACAATTAACAATTCAAACCCTCCTCTTAACCAAACTTCTTCATCTTTACATCTCCTAAAACCTAAAACCCCATTTTTTCTTCTTTACAACATGTATGGCTTCTCAAAGAGGTCAGTAAATAACTTTAAGAGGTTTTTGATATTCAGCAAGATAGTTTTCTTTCAAAGGAGTGACTTTAAGTTATTCAGTTAAAGATGCAGGTCATTAAGGATCAAACAATAACAGATCATTTTGGTCATAAGAGAAGTAAAGGTACATTCCCAAATTATCAAAAGTTATGAATTTAAGGTGTTGTTACAGTCACATAACATGTTGTTTAAGGACAAAAGGCACAACAAGGTTCTTAAAAGTGAAACAAATATCAATCAACACTAATTATAAATTCTAGATACAACCACATAACAAGTGTTATAACACCAACAAACCATAATAATGCTTTTTAGGTACAAGTATGTGTCACTTCAGGAAGTAGCAGAGGTATGGTATGCTCCTATAAGCAGAGAAGAGTAGTGAAAAGAATCAACAGACAGACCTTAATATCACATTTGTACCTTGTAGAAAGGACAGTCATCAACAACAATGTAATGATATCTAGTAATGCAAAGTACAAAAGACAATAACAACAAGCATATAAGGAAACATCAACAAAATATCAATGTCATTTGAAGGATAGATGTAATATTCCCTATCAAACGACAGGAATTTAAAGATACAAGTCTTCCACTTCATTCCACTATTTATATTGACAGGTCAGTGAACAAGCAAAAAATATGGTATAATGGAAAACAACAATGGGAGATGTTGCATTTTTTTTTTTCAGAGTTGGAAATCTCATAACCATAGTCTGCATGTTTTTTAGAAAGACAAATTGAGCATTTTTGTTTCTTACATAAAGCATTTTCAAAGGATAATCAGGGATTATAACCAGAACAAAGCAATCTCAATGAAGATGTGGTGTTTTTCTCTTTGATGTTGCGGTTTCAGTTTAAGTATGAAGTTTCTTTTAATGCCTAAATTTGTGAAGAGGAGCTATGGCCATCAGTGACAAAAAAAAGGCGTACGTAAATGTGCCAAAAGGAAGAAGTAAACAACAGTATTAAAATGTTTTTTTATAAATAAAATCTTGCATGAGGATGAAGTAGAACAATTTTTTAACTTACCCATAATGAAGAGAGCAGCAACAGCAGTTCAAGTTTCTTGAAACCCTTGTAGGCAGCGACCGGAGAAAGGAAGTAGTTTGAGACAAGGGAAGCAGCACGCCATAGAGTGTCAAGAGATTTTTAAACACGGGCAAAGAGAAAACAATATTCACCATAATAGCTATGAGCCAAACCAATTTTCAGATCCAAACCCTAGCAAGAAGTGGCAGCTAGAGGCAACGCATAAAGGCAACCAAACCAAATGAATAAATGATATGTTTTAGGGTATCTCGACCCTTTGTAACCCATGGTTAGAGTAGTTTTACCTTAGTCTCGAGTGTGATGGTTTAGTCATCTCTTGCGGGTTAGACCTTACTTATTAGGTAGTCTTTCCTTGGTAAGTATCATTTTCATTATTTAAGGCAAAGAAACTTTTGCTTAAACAAAAATAATACTCCATTAGTTTTGAATTTATAAATTAATGAATATTATTCATTGATGTTCATTAATTTATAGGTTTAAGATTAAAGAGTGTTATTCTTGTTTAAATAAAAGTTTAAAAGAAATAAAAGTTATATTTTTTTATCTAGAAATAATATTTATTAAAATACGTAAAATAAGTAATTTAATGAATATCATTTTACTAACAAATTCATTAAATTATGTGTTTTAGTATTTTAATCTATATCATTTTTTATTTTTTATTTTTTTGATCAGTAAAAGGCCTAGGCCAAGTTTTTATTAATAGATAAATGAAAATTATTACAACCATGTTCACTGCGGGCGCTAGTAGGAAAGAACGGGGTCAAGAAAACCTCCAGCCTTGCCCGGGACCTAGGTACAGAAAATATATTAATCATGTCTGAGGGGACTTTTGCCTTATTACATTTTAAGATTTTGATTATTTTCTCTCAGGAGAAAACCTTTTTTACATAATTTTAATTTCCCTTTTTAAGGGCTCAATTTGTAGCTTGCAATACATTATCTTTTATTCTTTGACACCTCTAGGGCTGAGCGTGTAGACGAGTCTTCCTTTTCGTTGTTCCTGTATATTTCTATTTCCTGCATCAACTCAAGCCTTACACTAAGATCATTGTTAGTATATACCTTCATATACTGTGATAAATATGCTTTCCTTACTTAACATTAATTCAAAAGATGCCCTTTCCTCATTTATTTTGAGTTATCTTAGATTTTATTTCCTATTTGGAAAAAAAATGCATTGTTATTTGGTCCAAGTTCTTCAATGTTTATTAAACTTAAAGCCATAGTTAGCTCATTTATTTCACATTTTTTTGTCGTGTGGGTTGTCTAGGGGGCTGTATGCATTATTTTCTCATATCATATTTCAACTTGGTTGTGAATTTTTGATGATTTGAGAGCTTACTTTGTATTACTAACTCAAAGGACTTATCTGAATATGAGGAATATTTTTTTTTAAATGGGGGGGGGGATGTATTCTATTTTAATTAAATTGTTGTGAGAGTTTGAATAAGAGATTGTTTAATTTATATTGTTTTTAATTGATTTAACTTCTGATTTGGAGAGGGAGAGGTTACTCTTTATGATTAATGTAAGGTAAAAGTCGGTTGGCTTGTTGTCCCTAAGGGTTTATCATTCCTTTATTAGTAGATTTTTATCTTAACATCTGCCTTCTAGGTTGCTTTCTTACAAATGCGGGATTTATTGTGAATTTGAATTTTAAAGACTCATATATATCCTTTTTGTTTTGTTTCTTACGAGATCGTCCTTGTGGCCCCTATAGCTGTGTTTACATATGTTTTTTTTCCATTCTATGTTTTCAAATAATTATGTCTATCTTCTATATGTATTTTATGATGTGTCGAGAAAAATTAGTAGGTAGCATACCTCCTTTCAATTCAGTCATGGTGTCAAGCCATGGTCATGATTTACCAGGTTGTTATTTTCCCCATTGGCTCCCAGCTTTGCTAAATTATCCGCTTCTTTATTTCCTTCCTGATATGTATGCTCGTATCATGTTTCTTGAAAGCGATCCACAAGATCTAGGACATCTTCTAGTTTCTAATTTAGAATCCAATTTGGAGTATTGTGTTTTCTTAGTGCATTGAGAATAATTTGTGAGTCTCCTTCAATTATAAGTTTTTGGATTCCATTTTCTAAACTTATCTTGAGACCTTCTCTTAATGCCTCAAGTTCCGCTTAATTATTGGAAGCAATGCCGAGCGGTTTGGCCCTTCTGACCATCCAATTGCCTTCTTCATTTCTGATGATGCACCCTAATCCATCTTTTCTTGGGTTTCCTCTTCATGCTCCATCAAAATTTAGTTTCATCCATCCATGTGGGGGGTTTCCATTTACACAGGGTTCTAGCTAAATTGTTAGTTTTGGAGTATCTTAGTTGGGGGTTGATTAAACCTTTCCAATTCTTCTTCATGTCTGCGTCCCAATCTGTGAATGATCCTTCTTCTTTGTGTGTATTTCTTAAGTAATTGTTCATGAATTCTATGATGCTTGCTTTGATTTTGTTTAGCAAAGATACTCTCTCCAAACTAGTTTTCGTGAATATCCTTTTGTTTCGTTCTTTCCAGATTTCCCAAACCAATATGGAAGGAGCAATCCTCCACATCTTGCTTTAAATTTTGGATTCCTCAAGAGGCCACTCACGTAAAAAGCTCCCAAAGTTATTTTTGAAAGCATAGGACCAATTAAGTTTGTTACAGAGCCACTTCCAACAATAGTTAGTGAAAGGGCTGTCAAATAATAGATGCTTAGCAGTTTCGGATGCAGATTTACATAGGACACATCTTGATGGGCCTTCAAATCCTAGTCTGGTAAATCTGTCTGAAGTTAAAATTATTTCCTGTAAAGTGGCCCAGAGGAAGGTCCTAGCCTTGGGGAGACAGGCAGCATCCCATCATAATTTTAGGGGTATATAAACTCTATTCAACTCTTGAGAGTCTATGATTTTCTCATATCCTTTTTTGACACTATACTTCACATCTTTGGATGCACCCCAAATTAATCTATCCGGTTTGGCTTTGTGGTTTGTTTTCCTAGAGTTTAGAAAATTTCTGAAAGCATCTCTTTCATTCTGAGATAGTGTGGTGTTTTTTAAGTTTTTCCATTGACATCCATTGTGTGATATCTCAATGTAGTCCTTGACATGAATCCCCCAGCATTGAGTAAGAGCATTTTTGATATTGTTTGGTAGATTTTCTTTATCTGGGGGAGGTAGGCCATCCCACGAGTCTTCCCAAAAGAGAGCCTCATTTCCATTACGAATGTCCCAAGTGAGGTTTTTGACAATTAAATCTCTGTTTTACATCATAAAGTTCTAGATTTTTTAGCCTTTAGGTGAATCAATAGTTCAGAAGAGAGTAATCGGGTAGAATTGGTAAGATATTTGTAGTATAGTATCTTATCCCATTTACTATTATTTTCTTGAAACATTCTCCATACTAATTTAGCACCTAGGGCTTTGTTTTTCCATTCTAAATTTTTGAGACCAAGGCCACCGAATTCTCTTGGTCGACATATCTAGTCCCATTTAATCAGTGCTACTTTGTTTTTTTCATCCGTACCTTGCCAAAATAAATTATTGAATTTTTTATTAAATTTTTTCCCAACCCCTAAGGGTAGAGGAAGACAAGACATCTAAAAATTTGGGATGGCAGATAAGACTGTTCTAATCAGAGTTGCTCTTCCTATTTTATTGAGATACTTCCCTTTCCAGCTATCCAATTTTGAATCTAGTTTGGAATCAATGTTCCTCCAAGTTTCTACCTCTCTTTGACCTTTATCTAGATGAATGCCTAGGTATTTACATGGGAAAATGCATTTTCTATATCCCATAATGTTGCAAATGTTTCTCTCTAGGTTAGGTGAGGTATTTAAGAAAAATATTTCTAATTTCTCCGCATTCACTTCTTGGCCGGATGCTTTCGAGTATGTATTGATGATATTTTTAAATGGGATGCTTCAGATCTAGATGATACTCCAGGAAGGATAGTGTCATCAGCATACTATTGATGTGTAATACTTTCAACCTCATCAGTCACTTTTACCCCCTTTATGAGTCCTACTGACTGGGCACATTTGATAGATCGACTGAAAGCCCCAGCCATAATTATGTAAAGATAAGGAGAGATTGGATCCCCTTATTTGATGCCTCTGGAAGAGTTAAAAAAATCCTCCGGAGAACCGTTTATTAATAATGTAAATTTCAACATTCATATGCAATTGAATATTAAATTTACCCATGCATTAGAGAAACCACATGCCCTCATCGTTTTACATAAGAATCTCTAATCGGCTTTATCATAGACTTTACGTATATCGAGTTTCATCAGCATGCATGGGTCTTTATTTATTTGAGCTGAATGTATTAACTCGTGTATTATTATAATTCCATCGTATATTGATCGGTTTGGAACAAAACCAGTCTGCTCTTTGGATATCAATTTGTGTATTATCTTTTTTAGTATATTTGCTAAGGCTTTGGATAGAATCTTGTATATGGTGTTGCATAATGTGATGGGTCTAAAATCACCGGGTGAGATCGATTCATGTTTTTTTGGAATGAGAGCTAAAAATGTATTATTAATTTCCATTAGGAGGGTTCCAGAGTTCCTAGTAGCTTTAATTGCTTCCCATAATTCTTCCCCTATGGTATCCCATCATTTATGGAAGAAGAAGGCTTGAAATCCATCAGGTTCAGGGGATTTATCTGGGTTGAGCAAAAAAAGAGCATCTATGATTTCTTCCATAGAGAATCTTTTATTTAGGGTTACATTATCTTCATCAGTAAGAATTCTTGGAATTGCATCTAGCATGGTGTTTCGTGCCCCTAGGTCTGAAAAATCATGATTATTTAAAATATTCATATAATATTTGAAAAAGTTTCGGCAATTTGGTTTGGGCTCTCTAGGTCCAACCCCGTTTCATCAAAAATTTTAGTTGTTCTGTTGATGTTGCGCCTATTAAGAGTACTAGAGTGAAAGAATTTTGTGTTTCTATCTCCTTCTTTTAACCAATTCTCTCTCAATTTTTGTTTCCAGTATATTTCTTCTTTAAGAAGAATACTTTCCTGTTTGTTCAATAATTCTCTTTCTTTGTTGTATTCCTCATCCCTCATTCCATTTTCTATAATTTTAATGTTTAATTCCTTAATTTCTTCCTCGTTTGCTAATTTTTCTTTAAAAATATTTTTAAAGCTTTCATTATTCCATTTTATTATTTTTTATTTAACACTTTTTAGTTTTTCCATGAAACAAAACATTTTGGATCCTTCGAAAGTTTCTTCTTTCCACCATTGTTCTATTTTGCATGCAAAACTATCATCCAAGAACCACATTTTTTTCACATTTAAATGGGCATCTAATTGGCTTATGTTTCTCTTTGATTTTGATTTGAATGGGGTAATGATCTGAGCCAGTGAAAGGTAAAATTGTTCCAGATAAGGACATATTCATCAGATGATTACTATCTCATAAAATAAACCTATCTAGTCTCTCTGCAATATAACTGAAGCCTTTCCTTATGTTGTTCCATGTATATAATCTATTAGATGTTGGGGTGTCCATAAGAGAGTTTCTCATTATCCATTGTTTAAAATCAATAGTAGCTTGTGACTCAGTTTGTATTCCCCCAGTTTTTTCCCAGATTGATTGGATAGCATTAAAATCCCCCCTAGAATGATATCTATTTGTGAGTCCATATTCATATAATTGCTTAATTCTATCCAAGTAACAGCTTTACCTGTTGTAGATGTGGGACCATACACATTAATAATGATGAATTGCATGTCGTTCCTAAAACTCTTGACCAATCCTACCATCCAGTTGGTTTTAGTCATGAGTAATGAAAAAATCACTTTTCTGGAGTCCCAAATGATACCAAGTCCTCCTGAGGCTCCGAACAATTTGGTAAATTCACACTTCCAAATACCTAATTTCTTTTTAAATTTTTCCCCTTCCTCCTTATTAAGCTTTGTTTCCTGTAATAAGTTTATTTCTGACCCAAAAAGGGTTAAATTGTGCTTAAGAGTGCGCTTCTTGTTAGGGGCATTAAGGCCCCTAATGTTCCATGATGTTATCTTCATGTTTCTGTGGGAAGGACCTTCCCCTTCCCAATGTTGAGCATATCACTAATTTTGGTTTGGTTTTCTACTTTACCAATTGCAGACCTTAGTTCTGCATGACTCTTTCTACCCCTTTTCTTGTTGGTTTTTCCACATTTGGGTTTGTCAATTCCTTTTAGATTAGCCTTTATGCCAAGATTATCTTGATTGTTTGTAGCATTGGCAATACTCCCAGAAATCTCTTCATCCACTTTTTCTTCTTCCTCATTACTTATTTCTTCCATAATAGCCTTACTTAGCTGAAGATGATTAGTCCCTGAGGATAGACCCATAAGGCTTGCCACTTCATCACTGCAAATTCTTTCTTTGTCACACTCTTGGTTATTAGTCCACTCCTCTGGTTCTTGAACACCAAATTCTTCCCAATCATGACACTTATTTAAATTGTGTTCTAAGTCGTCTGAGTCATCAGAAGTTCCCAGTTTAAGAAGAGTATTTATCTCTATTGGAATTTTAAAATGATTTGAGGGCATAGTGGTGTTTGTTTCCTACCCGGATGGGAGAGATATAGTATCGTTAAATACTTGTTTGCCATTCTTTGGAGTCTACCATATTTTTAAGTGATTTCCTTTTTGGTAGCTCAGGGGAATACATTTAGATTCTTTCTCCTGGTGTATTAAAGGTATAAATCTGGGATCCACAAATGGGAGGGTGTGCTCAAAAAGAGAGACATTTACCTTTTTTATAGGAGTTCTTGTCGCCCGATCCAAATCCAATTCATGAATAAAGTGTGTTACCACGTCACCTACCTTATACTCATTGGGGAGAGTATTGAAGATCTTGACAAGGGATAAAATGCTATTTGGAGAGGTATTCAGGTTGGATTGAGGGGGTGTCCTAGTGTTGGGGTAAACAAAGTTGAGAGAGGGGATTTGGACTGGATGCTGAAATGAGTTGGCAGCAGGAGAGATACCAATCTGAGAGGGAGGTTTTATGCAATTGGTGGCTGGGGATTCAGGTGATGTTATTACATCTAGGGTTTCAGTGTGTGCTTCTTCCCAAACTATTAGTTGATCACTAATTTGATTATGTATCGCAATTAAATCATTAATGAGTTGCCCATGTGATTCTAAGTTCTCTTTAATGTTCTTAAGGCATATATTATTAGCAATACATTGTTCGCAGTGTTGGGTTGTTATTTGGTCTTTTATTGCTAATATAGTCTCACCTAACACCTTTAGATTGTCATCTTGGTGCATCCCAACCACCTTCCCCATTTCCATAGCAAGAGAGGACTCATAAACATGCAGCTAGTTACCTGAAGTCTCAACAATTTTACCTTCTTCCATATCTTCCAAACTAGATGTTGAGGCTGTATGGCGAGGGGAAGGAAGGGAGAGATCAGGATAATCTCTTTGATTTTGATTTAAATTAAATTCCTTCTTGTCTACTGTCCACATTAGATTAGAAAACACAATATCTAAGTCTATTTTTTTGGGGGCTGATGTATATGTTGATACATTTCCGTCAGTTTGCATACTTCTATTAATTAAGGAAATGTTTTTTGTGCAGCCATTAAATTGCAAAAATTTAAGGTCATAGTTAGATCTATTAGTAATGATTCTAATGCAATCCTCGACCTCAAAATATTTTTTAAGTCTAACCAACAGACGGACTTCCTTCTTGTTATTATGATCCAAATCCATACCTAAATAATCTCCAAGGGAAGCCCCAATTTTTTCTATAATTTGGGAATGTAAAATTTCGATAGGGAGGTCTTTTAGGGACAACCATATAGGGATGTTCAAGGTCCTAGCTTGTTTTTTATTAAAATTAGGTCTCCAAGGAATGAAATTAACCGTATATCCTTTAAAAAAATAGAATTGAGCATAAAGTAATTCATTTTTTGCTATATTGTTCTTACAATGAATATAAACTAAGTGCGATGATAAAGATAAAATACTCACCTGGCCCCATCCAAATGATTTCATCCATTCTCCCATTTGAGATCTTTCATCGCTAGGTCTATTCCAGATTGCAAAAATGCCAAAATCTTGACATTCCTACCATTGACATTCAGTTGTGGCATTGCTAATTATGCAGACCTTTGCATAATTCATGTGTTTATTAGGTTTGTCCGCCTCTATAAGAGTTTTGCAAGGCATTGGAGTGTAAATCATTTTTCCAGATGTAGAAGGGTACTTTGATGAAGTTGATTTTTGCCCGCCAAATTTGGTTTTCAAGATTGGATAATCCTTTGACAAACCCTGACTGAGGGCAATCGGAGGGCATGGTTTATGTATCTTACTGCAATTGTTCACTTTATAGGAATTGGTAGCCGAATAGATGTTTGAATTGCCACCGTTAATATATTTGTTTTTATGGTGAGGAGGGATATACACCATATTCTTTGAAGAACTAGGAATGCGTAAGGGAAAATCTGTAGGGTTAGAGCCAGAGTGACCTCTTTTCTTTGAAACTTTAATCCAATCTGGATCGGAGGTAGGCGGTTGTTTCAGATTAGTGAGGACCGAAGATTGATTTAAGTGTCCATGACAAGGAGGATCAGGGATGTGAGTTGGAAGAATCAACGACAATAGCCCAGTCGTTCCATATTTTGTCTTCTGGAAATATCTACGCTGAAGGTCAAGGTTATTAGTGCTCAGAACCAAAGGAGGAACAGACGGTGTAGAAAGCGCACTGAACCGGTTTGAAAGAGGAAGAGCCCAGGAAGCTGCGTATTTGGTTTTACTGAAGAAATTGGAGGGCAAATGTTTTGTCAAGTGCAAAGCAAAAATATTTAGGAAGAGCGGAGCCATTGTTGTTGTTGCTTGTGATATAATCAGCTCAAATCCTCGAAAGATGAAATGGAAACTAATCTCCCTAATGAAGGATAAAATCTGGAAATGAAATGGGGTGGGAGAAGTCTTCGAATGTACTTAAATTTTGAGATTTTGAAAGTCCTTAAATTCTAGAAATGAAAAACAAGTTACCATAATGACTGATTATGGAAGTGAGGAATGGAAAGAGGAGCCTTCAAATGTTTCCAATTCTAATTTCGCTCTAGTCCCTTCAATTCAAATTCGTACGCCAAAGAAGAAAAAATTAGAATGTCAAATAATGATGCCTCAAGAAATGATGGCATGGGAGGGCTTCTATCTTCTCTCCACTTTATCAAATTCATTGCTTGCCCAGGTGAAGAAAGAAATTCGCTTCTAGCAGTCTGATATAGATGTTAAAATATTGAAATAGGATGCCCTAGCCTGCTGCTTATGCAATCCCAGAATCTGAAGATGATGCCAAGGAATTTCGCTGGTCTCCACACAATCAAATTTGCTCTCCCCAAAGCTTTTAGACACAGGAAAAGTTGCTCAAAATGGAGAGAAACGAATCTGCATTGGGGAAAATCAGAGGTTGTTTACGCTTGGAAGTGGAGTGCTAGAAATGGTGATTAGGAAAATTGCCCAGCCTTAATAACTTGCAAAATCTGTCGATGAACAACACAAGTCTGCTGGTCAAAGAAGAAAAATATTTGAAGAATCTGATGTTGTAGTTTAATTCTAGAGATGGCGTGTAATGCATGGAAGAGATGTCCTCTGACGGCATGCGATGACTGTAGAATATTCACAAAATGAATCTGCTAATCATCCTGGTTTTTAATCGGGGGAGTCTTAATCTATATCATTTTTAGATAAAGTATAATTATTATTTCTTTTGTGGTTTTGTTTTAATATACTTATTTATTATTAAAAATGATATTCTAATAACTAATTTTAAACGAATAAGTGTAATTATTCACTTCAAAATTAAGTATATTGATATAGAGTTGTTAATAATAAATAAGTATATTTGAACATATATTTATTTACTTATTAAATATTAATGAATGTATTATGATATATCTATTTTTTAATGAAAAATTATATTATTCGTTTTAAAGATTAAACATATTATAATATCATGGTTAAATAATTAATTGGTAAATAAATTGAAGACCTATTTAATTAATTATTAAATATTATTTAATTTATTTTTAATATATCTAGTTTTGAATAAATAGGCTTACTATTTGTTTCAAAGATTAAATATATTAGAATATAATTAAGTAATAATCAATAAATAAGGCCTTACGGGAGGTTTTTCTTTATTGCACATTTATTGTGGATACTATTAATATTTGTCATTATTATAAGGCAATATTATTAATTTTTCTAAGTGCAATTAGGAGGTCTTTTCTAGGAGTTTTGCCTTAGGTTGTGTCACGCTTTTCTAGGGACTAACCTTTCAGTTGACTGCTTGTCTCATGCTCACTTGAGGAGAGAAGGTCTATTCTTAATCAGGTTTTGGGGTAGTTGAAGCCTGTTTACAACACTTTGGAGCCTAGTTGGAGTTTTTTTGGAGTTATTTATAAGTTGCCATCAGTTTGGGGAGCCTTTTCCAGTAGTTTGGTCTTAGTTTCCTATAGTTCTATCCCTATTTTGGTGGGATTTATTCTCATATCTGACCCCCACATTTTTTGCATGATTTTAATAGTTTTGGAGCAGCTTTGGGGTATTTTTTAGTGGCACTTCAGTTGCGCATGGCTTGGTGGAGTTTGTGGATCACTTAGACTTGAGTTTTGAAAGTTTGGTTCCTCATTTTATGGGGTTTTATCATGCATATGACCCTTTTATGATCTATGGCCTATTTATTATATTTTCACTTCATTCTTGGGGGACTTCTTTTGGCTCACATTTTTTGCACATTACATACTTGTGAGTTGAGTGTAAGGGCAATTTGTAGCAGATATTTTTTCAGTGTTGGTTATATAGATACAATGGTTCCTTCTCATTGATTGGGGTGAAATATTGTGGGTTCTTTATTTTTATGTTCTTTTTATCCTTCATTCAAACTACATTCC
This sequence comes from Thuja plicata, assembly GCA_018584345.1. Classification (NCBI taxonomy): domain Eukaryota; kingdom Viridiplantae; phylum Streptophyta; class Pinopsida; order Cupressales; family Cupressaceae; genus Thuja; species Thuja plicata. The sequence goes on from MU223642.1 coordinate 4,535,425, forward strand.
TTATTGCATAATCAAATATCAATACTTGTAATTGCAGGTCTTTGTTTGTGTCCATATTCTTTTGCAGAAAAATGGTAAAGCCTAGGTTTCCCTTTCAAAACAAGAGATTACGGGTCCTTGCATAGAATCACTTTTGTAATTGCATGCTGGTATGAGTATTGAGAATCGTTAGTACCTTAAATAATTCATGTTGATTCAATTGAAGTTGCATACAAATCATTGGTGTATCACCTCATTTAGGTTTTAAATATTCGTACATTTTCTCATCCCTTTCCCCGAATGCATTTTTAGTTTAGGTGAACACTACTAGGAACCAACCTGTATTTCTGGAATTCTTCTCTCATTTTAGGAAAACCCACCATCTAAGAGAGTTTTCATGTTTCAAAAGGATAGCTAGATTTGACATCAAGCTATAGGTGCAATTCTAATTGACAATAGTTTTTGGCACGCTTGGTGGAACGCGAACTACTACACAGTTCTTTGTCAGTTCTTCACATTACCATTTTTTTACTATAGTTTTGGTGTGAACAAAGTATTCCAGCCTATTTGAAGGTATTTTGTAGCACTTGGTGACTCTGTTGGAAGGTTTATTGCATATTCAATTGCATATTTGTTTGTTATTTTAATTAAAATAGCTCCAACAAGATCAAACAAAGAAGGATTTGTATATTGGGAATTACAGACGGGTAGAAGAGGAAGTGTATCAATAAGAAGATGAAGAACACCTCAGGATGTAGGAGGAAGATCCTCTTTATTTGGTTCTTATTTTTCATCATTTGATAATCCTATATTTGAGGATCAAGCTGCAGATTTAGAAGAACTTGAGGTAATTATTGAAGATTTCAGTTTTCTTGAGGATTCAAGTGTTCCTGATAATTTTGGATCTAAATTACCTGATCCTAAAGAATTACCAAGAGACCAATTTTCTTTTGTAGCATCTACAAGTGGTACTACAATAGTTCTTCAATGTTTGAAAATATATCAGCAAAAGGTAGTTCAGCCTAACCATTCTTTTATACCACCTGTGATTCAACAACAAGTACCACTAGTTCATCAAATGGCCTGAAATTTTCCATTTGTAGCTTTTAACACTGGCAGTCCCTTACAAATTGCTGCTCACCATAATATTCCACTGACAACACTAAAAGATTTGTCATATTTTAATGGTGAAAGTCATGTTTTAGCAATTGAAAATATCAAGGATGTAACCACTCTTTGTGGATAACATCAAGTTACACATGATGATGTAGCATTAAAATTGTTGACAACTTCTCTCAAGGGTAAGGAATTAATTTGGTTTCAAAGTTTAGTCATAAATTCTATTTGTTAGAGTAATTATCTATTCACACTTATTAATTAGATCATTTTGATTTAATTAATTAAGTTGTCTTTTACTCTAGTTTACTCAAGCTATCTCTTAGGTACATTATAATTAATATTTATATTAATTATTAATGTGTAACCTAGATTTTTCTATTTTAGGGTTTTGTTCACCTTTATAGGTTGAACTTTGTAGTTTCTTTTTCATTAATTTAGATTATATTTTTCGCTCACTTTTTGAGCAACTTCTGAGTTCTTCTCTTTCTCTCTCTTCTTACTTCTCTTCTGTATCAGGTTCTTGCATGTAGGTTTTTTGAAAACTATGGATTTATTCATCAAATCCTACATGGTATCAGAGCTTCCCTACTACTGCCTGGTTTGAAGGTTTTTTGAAGCCGTGAGTCGCAGACAAAAGCCACAGCTTCTTTGGGGTTTCTTCTTAACTTTGGAGGAGGCGCTATTTTTTGGAGTTGTTTGAGCTAAAATGGACTCCACCATTGCGTTCAGAAGGCCCAAGAGAGTCAAAATACATATAAACTTTGCTGGTTTTGGTCACAGTGACCCCAGAGGAAAATTTTTGACCTCCTAGACCATACGGCTCAAAAAATGAGGCAAAAATTAAAAAAATGCTTTGTTTAAGGTTTTTTAGGGCTGTCGAAGCATGCCACCCCGACCTGGCCCACGCCCGGCCCCAGCCAGCGCGCTGCCCTCCGGCCACCGCGCGGCCCAGTCACCGCTGACTGACGTGTCCTGCACGTAGGGTGACGTCAATGATGATGTCAGCGACCAGATTTTTTTTCCGGGGGAAATTTTGAATTTTTTCGGTAGTTTTCCGGTGACCAGAAATTTTTTTCTGGAGATAGACCCGATGACCATCAAATTTTTTCACAGGCTCTGTGACGGTCATTTGAACGTCAAAATTATTCCCGTGACTGGTTTTTTCCAGAGAGTTGTTTTTCAGAGGACTACTTGGTTTTTTGGCCATATCTTGGGCATACGGTGTCCATTTTCAAAAAATGAAATATCACCGAAAAGGTGTTTCTAAGCCAGACGTGATGATGCTAGTCTTGTTCACTGATTCAGCCTATTTAAGCTCTCTTTTTTGGCATTGAAGTAGAGGCTTTCGTTTCCTCCATCTCTGCATCTGGCGTCCAAGTTTTCTTCTTATTTTTTGTGCTTTCAGTAATTGTTTCTTTGTTGTACGAGGGATAGAATCATACATTGTGGGGGGTGCTTTTTCTTTCTATCATTTAAATTCAGAAACTACCCTTCTAATTTCATTTTTTTCTTCTCTCAATGTTGGACCCCTCTGTGGCCCGGCTAACACCGCACAATTACCACACCTGAAAAGCACACATGACTAGGCTACTCATGTCATGTGGCTTATGGTCCTATCTAGATGAGAACCAACCTGTTCTATAGTGTCCATTTGAGGTCCTTCAGCACAAAAACAAAATGGATGAGGTCATGGGTTTGATTGCACTTCACATTTCAGATAGCCTCCTGTTTCACCTGGATGGGTTGACCACTCCTCGCACCTATTGGGGAAAGTTTGCCGATCTGTTTGGCACAGTGAATGCATTCTAGGCACTTCATCTTGATGCAAAGTTGACATCCTTGTCTCCTAATAGTTTTTCCACCATTGAGGACTTCTTAATGAAGTTTAATGCTCTCCAATCACTTTTACAAGGATGTGGGAAGACCAAATCAGATGTTGAGTGTATCTTTCTGATAATCTCCAAGCTTTGTGGAGAGTTTCAGATTTTCTCCTCCACTTTCTATTCCACTATGGATGCCTTGGGTCGTAGGCACAATATGCCTTCATTTGTGGCCTTCTGTGATCGGTTGACTCGAGAGTAGTCAAAGATTCAATAGTTGAATGATGCTTCAGGTTCTATGAGCCAGGCCTTGGTTGCTCACGCATCTCCATGGAAACTAGAATAGAAACAGGTATCATCATCCACAGACTCTTGGAAGGATTCTCCTTCTCAGCATTCCTCTGGCCCACCTCCTTCACCTAAGGGGAAATCAAAGATAGACAAACCCAAGTGTACTTATTGCAATAAGTTCAATCATGATGAGTCTCAGTGCTTTCAGAAGAAGGTAGATGGATATGCCCAACAGATTGTTGATTTGACAGCTCTTCTTCATAAGAGCAACATTGATATTTTGTCTTCCTCTTCTCGCTGGTCTTCTTCATCATCATCTTAGGCATATGGGTCAGACAACGGAAAGGGTCATGCCTTATGTGCATCTTCTATAGCTCCCTCTTCTAGGTGGTTGTTGGATTCCGGTGCTTCTCATCATATGGCATCTTCTCGGAGTTCCTTCTCAACTTTTTCGGCCTCTACTACCCCACACATCTTGATGGGGAATGATACTGTGATGCCTGTGTGTGGTCATGGTTCTATTGACATTGATGGTGGTGCATTCCATGATGTACTATGTGTTCCATCCTTGTCATTGAACCTTCTATCCATTTATCAGATTACTCACAGTGGGACAGAGAAGATAGTTGAGTTCACTGCAAATTTTGTTCACATCTGAGATCATGCAACTGGCCGCATTATTGCTATAGGGATTGTTGATCATGCCACCTGCCTGTACTCCTTCTCCCATTTTGGGTCACCATCTCCTGTGTCGGAGGATATCTCTCCTACTTCACGTTTTCCTAGTGAGAATAAGTCGGGTTACCTGAACTTCTGTGTTGTTCCTAAGATCAGTGTTGTGGCTTCTCCACCTCCTCCTCTTGTTGCACCTGCATTTTTTCAGCATGATTCTTCTTCAGCAGTTCCTATTATGGTCACTCCCTGCATCGAGATTTCCCCTCCAGTTGTTGAGGGCATATCCGAGGACATTCATCTCCTCTCAACTAACAGATTCAGCCCATCTATTGGCCCACCTTCATTGGGGATTCAATTCTAGGAGTCTCACTCATTCTCCTTTGAGCACCAACTCAGCCTTCCAATTTCACCACTCATTCAGGGGTTCCCTTGTTACTCTGTACCTCTGTTTCTTCCACATTGGAGTTCCATTGGTTCGATCATTCCTATAGGGGTTCCATCATTCTGGGGGGGCTTGGTGCCTCATCCCTCTCTCATGGGGGGTTTGATTGTACTTATTATTTTGAGAGAGTCTCTTGAGCCATTCTTTTTATTTTTTTCTTCTATCTCTTCTTGGAGTAGGGTTTTTCCCATGTGGTTTTCTCTATTTCTCCGCTTTACAGAGATTTGCTTGTGCGTGGGTACCTGATCAAGCCTTGTTGTCAGGACCCATCTTTCCCTGCTTTCTTAGATGTGCTAGGTTAGCTTACCTCCTGAGCTTCGCTTAAGGGGGATGTTAGAGTAATTATCTATTCACACTTATTAATTAGATCATTTTGATTTAATTAATTAAGTTGTCTTTTACTCTAGTTTACTTAAGCTATCTCTTGGGTACATTATAATTAATATTTATATTAATTATTAATGTGCAACCTAGATTTTCTTATTTTAGGGTTTCCTTCACCTTTATAGGTTGAACTTTGTAGTTTCTTTTTCATTAATTCAGATTATATTTTTTGGTCTCACTTTCTGAGCAACTTCTGAGTTCTTCTCTTTCTCTCTCTTCCTGCTTCTCTTCTGTATCAAGTTCTTGCATGCAGGTTTCTTGGCAACTGTGGATTTCTTCATCAAATCCTACACTATTACCACATGAGATGAATTGGGAACCATTTTAATCAGTAAATCTGAGGATAAATATGATAATCTCTCATTGGTTGAATATTTGGCTACTATTAAAATGAATTCTAATGAGCATATTTCTTATTTTAATTTTTATTTTCAATGAACTTGGGATAGAATTTTGGTATCTGTTGAACCTTCTAATGATTATGCATTTCTATTTTATTTGAAGGCTTTTAACAATGATATTTTAGCTATGATACAGTTTATGGGAGGTTGTACATTGCCTGATGCATTTGATATTGTTCTTAGGGCTGAAAATAGTTTGATACAAGCTGGTAAATTACCTCCTAGGCCTCCAATGCCTTATTTTTCAAAAATGCAGCCAGTTGTACCGGCTAGTATACCACCTATAGTTGTTTTTCCACCATTACCAACATTACCAACATTTAATATGTAATTTGCAGTAGAGGAACACATTGTTATAGCTCCTATTAGAGACCTAAAAGAGCAGAATATGGAGTTAAAAGATAAAAGTGATAGTATTATGAGAACTTTGCAAAACTATGGGAACAAAATAATGAACTTGAAGAAGCAACAAGGTCAATATAATAGGCCTCCTTAAGTTAATTATCAACAAAGTAGGAAATCAAATCAAGCGTCAGGTTCAAACCAACCAAGGAAAGCTCAAGGATAGCAAAGAAATTATGGTAAAAAATCTGGTCAACCTTATAATTATGCAACGCCTAGTACTTCTAAAGAGTTGGTAGTTATTCCTCAAAATAATTATGCATAGGAGGAGGAGTAGTGTAATACTTTCAATGATAGTCACTTTTGGCTTGATTGTCCTCATGCACTTGAAGCAAGAAAGCAAGATGTTTTAAAGGGACAACCAGTAAATGTTCAAACAGAAGTACAGTATGACCAAATTTAGCCACAAGGTAATCCTGATGTTACTCTAATGAGTTTCAATAAAGATGAAATAGGTATAGCAGTGAATTTTGATTCAAATCAAGTATGAAGACCTATAGCAACAAGTACAAGGTCAAAAACCAAACCTGTAGATGATCAAAAACAAATTGATAAGGTACAAAAACCTACTATTATTCCACAACAATAATATAATAAAGACAAACAACAACAAGCACAAGCTTGAAAAGTGACGGTACAACCATCACAACCAGCAAAGTAACTTGTTGTTCTAAAACAAAAACAAAAGGTTAGTGTGCAAAATTTCAATATAGTTGAGAATTTAAAGAAAACACACGTTCCTTTATCCATGTGGGATGTTTTAGCATTTCCAGGATAGAAAGATATGTTACAGGAAGCATTATAATCACTTTCATTATCTGATGATATTTTGGCACAACAAACTCCTAAAGTCCTAATGGCTGCGAATACCAATACAACCCAACAACCATCCAAGCTGGTTAAACCACCACCTTTCTATGTTACTATTATAATAGGAAAGCACCTAGTTCATAATTGCATGATTGATTCTGGTGCTACTAGCTCAGTTATGCCAAAGAAAATTGTAGACCAGCTAGGCCTTAAGCATATTGTTGGATGAATGAGCTACTAAAAATGTTGAAATTATAGAGGAGAAGATAGAAGAGGAGAAGATAGAAGAGCCAAGCTTGGGCAATTATATCATTCATGAAATCACTAATTTCTTTCCAAATATCATAAAAGGTACAAATTTAAGTTCAGAACAGTAATCTAATGTTGTTTGGAAATTGTTTTTTGATGGTTCACACAACAAGATAGGTGTAGGAGGAGGTTGTATGTTGATTTCACCAGCAAATTAAAGGTATTATGTGTCATTCAGATTTACTTTCAGTTGTACCAATAATGTTGATGAATATGAAGCACTTGTGCATGGATTAAAATGGGCCATAAAAAGAGGTATCGGCTATTTACAATTTTTTGGTGATTCAAAACTCACTGTTAACCAGGTTAGAAACATTTATACAACTAAAAATGATTTATTGAAAAGTTATAAGCATGTTGTATGAGATTTAATTGAAAGATTTGAATATTCCAATTTGCAATATGTACCTAGAAATCAGAATAAGCATGCTGATAGACTTGTTGTAGTTGGTGCACAATATGATATTCCAACTAAAATCAGCAAAGTTAAAGGGCTAAATTATGTAAAAGTGATTGTTAGACCTTTAGTACCGAATAATGCTGATACTTGGCAAGTTTTTGAATCTGATCAACATATTGTTAACTTCTCAAGAGAAGAAGTTGAATTTTCTCAGCCAAACCAATAGAAATTACAGGAGCAATATGAGGATCAAATTGTTCAATTAAGGACAAACAAGCTGCCCAAAGGTCTTGTGACCTTAGAATCAATCTTCAACACGAATGATCAGCTAAAGAAAGCTAAATCCAGTTTGCAGATTAAAGAAGAACATTATGAAGAAATTGCAATTGCAAAAGATAAGATGTTGAAACTTGGCAAGGTATGTACACCTAAAGAGCGTCAAAATTTTGTTAATTTATGCAATGAATTTCATGATATTATTGCTTAGAATTATTCAGGATTAAAAGGATTTGATCCTAGTATTTCTCAGCATACCATTGAGTTAGAACCTGGAGCAAAACCAGTTAGACAAAAACAGAGGCTAGTATATCCTAAGTTAGAGTCTCTTATGATTAAAGAATTGAATAAACTCATTGAGAGCAATATAATATTTCTAATCAAACATACCTCTTAGGTGTCAAATTTGGTTCCAGTTAGTAAAAAGAATGGAGAAATAAGATTGTGTGTTGATTTTTGTGATTTGAATAGAGATTCGTTGAAGGATAGACATCCTTTGCCTTCAATGGTGAAGATTTTACAGGTTGTTTCAGATCATAACCATTTTCATTACTTGATGGTTTCTCTGGTTATAACCAGATTCTGGTAAAAGAGGAAGATAGATTCAAAATAGCCTTCACAACCAAATGGGGAACTATGGCTTATCGGAAGATGTCATTTGGTTTATCAAATGTGGGTAAAACTTTTCAGAAAGCAATGGATAAGGCTTTCATAAACTTAATGTACAGGTTTCTACTTGTTTACCTTGATGATATTACTATTTTTTTCAAAAAATGCACCAAATCATTTTCAGCACTTAAGGGTCATCTTTGAAAGATGCAGGGAATATGAGATTTCTTTAAATCCCAATAAAAGTGTGTTTGTTGTCATGAGGGTAAATTACTGGTATTTATTGTTTCTAAAGAAGGTATTACTATTGAACTTGAAAGAGTAAGTGTCATTCTTGCCTTACCGCTTCCAGCTCATAAGAAGGGACTTCAAAGTTTCTTGGGTAGGATTAATTTTGTGAGGAGATCCATTCCATACATTGCTAAATTATTAATGCCATTAACAACTATACTTAGAAAAATACATGATTTTCAACTACAACAAAGAAGGGAAACATAGCTTTGAATTGATAAAAGAAGCATTACTTGTTTCTCCCACTTTATTAAATACTGATTTTTCAAAATATTTTCTTTTATATTCCTATGGGAATACTAATAGCATTGTTTCTATGTTATTATAGCAAAATGATGAAGGTTTTGAGCAACCATTAGCATTTTTTAGTCAAGTAATTAAGGATTATGAGTTACATTATTCATTTTTCACCAAGAGCTACAACTCTCAAGGTGATGAAAGCAAGCTATTATTGGCCAAGTGTGTTTAAAGATGCACATTCTTGGGTAAGAAAATGCAAACAATGTACATTTTTTACTGGTAAAGAAAATTTAGCAACGTTGCCCTTGTAGCTTATTCAAGTGGATCAACCATTTATGAAATGGGGTCTTGATTTTATTGCCATCATTAACCCACCTCAAGTGCGGGACATAAGTGGGTATTGATAGCCACTGATTATTTTACAAAGTGGACCGAATAAGTTGCTCTCAAAGATGCAAAAGAGACTATTGTTTTAAATTTTTATGGTGATTTAATTTGCAGATTTGGTGTACCAGATTCAATTATTTCAGATAACGCACTTGTGTTTATAGGAAACAAAATTGCTGAATGGGTTGTTAAGAAAGGTGTGTGTCTGAATACTTCCTCAAATTATTACCCGCAGGGTAATGGGCAAGCTGAATCCACCAACAAGAACTTGATTTAGATTATAAAGAAGACCTTGGACAAGAATCAATGTTCTTGGGATGAGAAGTTGAAATCAAAACTATGTGATGATAGAATAACTCCAAAAAGGTTAACTGGTATGTCTCCTTACACACTGGTTTACGACAAGGAAGCTTGATTGGCTATTTCAGTTGGGTTTCCAACACTAGATTTTATGTATCAATTGGATATAATTGATGAAGAGCCTATGATAGCAAGATTGGCTCAACTCAATGAATTAGAAGAAAAAAGGAGAGATACCTTGCAAAAATTTGAGCTTCATCAAGCTCAAATGAAGAGATCATTTAATAAGAAAGCATCTCCTAGGAATTTTCAGCTAGGATACATTGTAATAAAATAGGATGAATTGATTATTAGGTCTGGACAACATACAATGTGATGCTATATGGGATGGTTTATATATCATAACATCTAGTACACAACATAATTCTTTGCATTTATCTACACTTGAAGGAAAGGAGTTAGAAATCTCGATGAATGGGATACACTTCAAGCATTGCTTTTGAGGTGAGTTTTCAAAATAAGTGCTTGGCACATAGATAGTTGCTTTCAGTTAGTAACAATTAGCACTTCTATTCTCATAGTGATTAAATCAAGGAGTCATACACCATGCATAACCAAGAATCTCTTAGGGTTCTCTGTTATAAATAATGCATAGCTCATTAATGTGATCACGGTGAAAAAGGAAGTTATTTTCAGTTGGTTAGTTTTGCAGCTAGTTTTTTTTAGAAGGTTAGAATGAGCATAAAAAACAAGATCAATCACATAATAGAAGCATGAACATCATACCCATCACATGAGACATGGATAAATTATGTTGTCTCATGTCATAAGAAACATCCTCATACAGGTATTATGCATATATTCAAGGTTGATGTTCAAGCACATTCTGCCTTTAATTTTCTTATTTGGTTCTAGGTCCTAAACAAAAACATCATCATATAAATTATGATCATAATATGATACATGGATAAATTATGTTGTACCATATCTTAAGCATGATTTCATAGAGCAATGATGAAGTGCAGATTCATTGTTTAATTGTAGTTTTCTCTCTCCAAGTGCTTTTAGCACATGTTTCAGTTTAGTTTCAATTTACAATGTGTGTTTGTTTTCACTTTGAGAAGGTTCACTTTTACTAAGTTGAAGACTCTGTGCCCAATGGATATGCAAAAGGCAGCTTGTATGTTTATGTTTAGTGGGAAAACACCCCTGAGAGGTCACCAAAAATGTTACCAATTTTCACCATGCTTGTTCTAATTGGTAGGGTTGTTATTAGCCCTTTTTTTTTGGTGAAAGAAGTTCATTTTGATTGATTAATTTTCCTATTATAATCAATTGCATTCAGTTATTAGATTGTTTTCTCATTTATAATTTATTGGTGCATTTCTAGTTTCTTGGAAAGAGTTTCAGAACTTTAAGTTTTGCTATCCTAAACTATCAAAAGACTCATATTTTTACAAAGCACAAGTTCTTAAGTTCATAAAGAAAGGGAATATTTGTTTATTTCAAATAATAGAAGTACAACAATTAAAGTGGTCCACACAAGAAGTGATTTCTCTAAAAACTACAAATGAAAGTGCATTTTAATATAAATAAAAGATCTTTTATCAATAAAGAGAGATACATGTATGAAAATGCATTCATCATGCAACCACGCGATCCGTGGCTTAGGCTAATGCAAGCATGCATTTAAATTTTAAATGCAGAAATAAAAGCTCAATTACATCTTCATAAATGAAAAGAAGTAAAGATATAAAGGATAGGGTTATCCACCCCATTGCTTGGTATTTTCGTTGAGGGATGAATAGTGTCGCATCCTTGAGCCAACATCTAAGGTTTTCCTGCAAAAAAGAGAGGAAAGGGGATCATTTCATGCAAACTGATCAATGGAAGAGTTAATCCTATCATTCTATCATATCTACTTCCATACATTTATGAAAATGAAAATTAGAATGCATAAAGAAGAGTTGTTGGAAATAATGATCATAAGACTTGAATTGCTTTATTTCTAACAATGTTTGCGTCATGTGCAGGTATAGGTTCATTTTTGTCAAAGGATTAAGGCATGTGGAGTAAAATGTGTCTCCAACAAGGGTTGATCCCAACATGTCCTTAAAGGGTTTATTCAGTCATAACTTGGTGTTTAAACTTCCCATCCATGTTGCATATCCTAAAGATATGTGTCGCTCATAACATAAAATAATCTAGTTTGCTGCCATCAGGAGCACGCATCTTCTAGGATAGGAATCTAGCATAGGTAGGCAACCACCTATTATGATTGGGAAAACCCAACATGAGCGGTGGACTTAGAAGACACCGAGGAGGTCATAGAAGGGACATGCATAAATTACAAGCATGAACCTTCTGATCAAATCAGGAAGGGGCAAAGACCGAAGATTTGAGGGGGCATGCATAATTTTTAGGCATGGGACCTTCTATATGAACCATGGAGCATGTTTGAAGACCTATGTTGTTGAAGGAATGTGGTTATTTAAACATGAAACCTTTTGACATTCACTACCTCAGATTATGATCAACGAAATGTATAAGTTTTCAAAGCAAAGCAAGTGTAATGGACATCATTAAAGGAGCAATTCCAAAAGAGGGAGTAAAGTCAAAAAAATGAGCATTTGGGAAAGCAACAATAATGCATATCTTTCATGCATCCCAAAATTAAAGGCAACAAAGCTTAATTTATGATTAAGACTCAATAAAGATTGAGTGATCAATGGGATACCAACAGATGGAAGATAGATAAATGCTCACCATGGAAATTATGGGCAGAATTCTGACTATGCATGTATGGCTTCTCAAAGAGGTCAGTAAATAACTTTAAGAGGTTTTTGGTATTCAGCAAGATAACGTTCTATCAAAGGAGCAACTTTAAGTTATTCAGTAAAAGATGCAGCTCATTAAGGATCAAACAAGAACAAAGCATTTTGGTCATAAGAAAAGTAAAGCTACATTCCCAAATTATCAAAAGCTATGAATTTAAGGTGTTGTTATAGTCACATAACATGGTGTTTAAGGACAAAAGGCACAACAAGGGTCTTAAAAGTGAAATAAATATCAATCAACACTAATTATAAACTCTAGATACAACCATTCTATATATAACCATATAGCAGGTGTTATAACACCAACAAACCATAATAATGCTTTTTAGGTAGGAGTATGTGTCACTTCAGGAAGTAGCAGAGGTATGCTATGCTCCTAGAACCAGAGAAGAGTAGTGAAAAGGATCAGTAGACAGACCTTAATATCATATTTGTACCTTGCATAAAGGATAGTCATCAACAATAATGTAATGATATCAATTAATGCAAAGTACAGAAGACATTAACAATAAGCATATAAGGAAAAAGCAGCACAATATCAATGTCATATGAAGGACAAATGTAATATTTCCTATTAATCAACATGAATTTGAAGATACAAGTCTTCCACTTGATTTCACTATTTATATTGTCAGGTCAATGAACAAGCACAAAATATGGCAAAATGGAAAAGAACAATGGGAGATGTTGCATTTTTATTTCGCAAAGTTGGAAATCTCATAACCATAGTCTGCGTGTTTTTAAGAAAGATAGTATGAGCATTTTTTATTTCTTACATAAAGCATTTTTGAAGCATAATCAGGGATTTTAACCATAACAAAGCAATGTCAATGAAGATGTGGTGTTTTTCTCTTTGATGTTGCATTTTCAGTTTAAGTATGAAGTTTCTTTTAGTACCCAAATTTGTGATGACGAGTTGTGACCATCAGTGACAAAAAAATTAGGGGTAAAGGTGCAAAAATGAAGAAGTAAACAACTGTATTAAAATGTTTTTTTTTCAAAGATAAGCTTGTATGAGGAGGAAAAAGAATAATTTTTTAACTTACCCGCAATGAAGAGAGCAACAACAGTTCAAGTTTCTTAAAACCCTTGTAGGAGGTGGCCAGAGAAAGGAAGCAGTTTGAGACAAGGGAACCATCACAACATAGAGTGTCAAGATATTTTTAAACACATGCAAAGATAGAACAATATTCACCATAACAACAGTGAGCCAAACCAATTTTCAGCTCCAAACCTTAGCAAGAAGCGACGACAGAGGCAACGCATAAAGGCAACCAAACCAGATGAACAAATGATATGTTTTGGGGTATCTCAACCCTCTGTAAGTCGTGGTTAGAGTAGTTTTACCTTAGTCTTGAGTGTGATGGTTTAGTTGTCTCTTGTGGGTTAGAGTTTAGTTATTAGGTAGTCTTTCCTGTGTAAGTATCATTTTCATTATTTAAGGCAAAGAAACTTTTACTTAAACAAAAACAGTACTACATTAGTTTTAAATTTATAAATTAATGAATATTATTCATTGATGTTCATTAATTTATAGGTTTAAGATTAAAGAGTGTTATTCTTGTTTAAATAAAAGTTTAAAAGAAATATAATTGACATAATTTTGATAAGATACATTTTAGCTCAATTACAAGGAATGGAGCAGCGCAGACATTTTTGTTTCGACGATCGAGGTTCTAACAGAAGCCATGGTGGCCAAGGACATCTTCCTACATGTAGTTTCAAGTGCCTATATAATTTTTCACACCAGAAACAAACTGGTAAGGCACGCCGTACAATATTTGGAGATCGTAGAGCCAATATTCCCCTTCCAGGTCAGAATCGTTGGGGTTTCCCAAATATTTTTCTGGGAGTTCAAGAACTCCCCAGAAAGCCTGAAGGTGTTAAAAGACAAGCATGGGTCCCATGGCCAGCACAACAAGCCAAGCCAATCACCCAGGAAGTACCTACGACAAATGACAAACAATCGGTGAACATCAGGATTGAAACCGAAAGTTGGAAGGGTTCAGTCCATATGCTACGCGAAAGGGGATTCTTCTTGAAATGGGGCGGAGGATGGATGACTTACCCAAAAATAAGGGCATGGGTGGATGAGGAATGGGGGCAACACTTTGGTATCAAAACTCTACCAAATGGTTTCTTCCTAATCATCGTCGGCTCTGTGAGAGAAAAAATGGTAATACTCTTTAATGGCCCTTTTATGATGAATGGTATCGGTATGTATATTAAAGATTGGATCCCCAATTTCAACCCCAAGCAATCCTCAATTAAGGAAATACCCATCTAGATTAGACTTTACAATCTTCCCTTTGAATATTGGAACGCTGAAACCTTGGAAATCATCGGCAACAAACTAGGCACTTTCTTAAAAGCTGATGAGGCTATTTCAACAGAGGATTATTGTATGTACGCCACAATATGTATTATGTGGAAGCCGCATCCATTACTTCCTAAAGATGTTAAGATCAGGACCGCTGAAGGGTATTTGTGTCAAGAGATACAGGTTGAATAAATCTTGGAGAAATGCAAATCTTGTAAGGAATGGGGACACAAAGAGCAAGAATTCCAAAAACTCTAGAAAGGTAAAAATACCTCAGAATGAAGTCTGGAGGACAAACTAGCCAATGTGTTCTCATCCAAAGTAGCTACCCCAACACCCCAGCGTACAGATCTAGGCAAAACTACTCAGTCAATAGAAACCCCAGGCGACCCGCCCATCACTCTTTTTGCCAAGACGGTAGCCCCCGAGGGTTCTGTATTTGAAGGAGATAAAGAAGGTCCGAAGCTTTCCCAAGAGATGAAGGATCCAACAGGAGTTTCAGAGGCTCTTCCCAATAAGACATCAGCCTCTAATCATAAATTAATTAGGAATGCCTCCATGTACTGCTTATTAGAACCTCAATCTACGGGTGACACTGAAAACACACAAAGATTGTTAGTTTACGAGGGAGTTAACATTGTAAAACCCATCAATTTCTTGGACTCCCCTGAAGATTCACCCTAAGCCATTCTAATGTCCCTAGTAAAATCTGATACGGGGTTCCTATTAGAAGAGGAAGCAGATCTAGACAATATGGAGGATGAATTTGGGCTTCAGGAGGAGCTAGGTATTGCTGAACAACGATTGATTTGTCAATCTAAAGCATAATCTGGAAAAGCCAAAATGGGAGGTCAGTGAACCTAAGGAAGGAAATCTATTCAGAAACTACTGGAAGACGCTGGCAATAAAAAGGGCTAATCAAAGCTTAGATCCGGGAGAGATTTATTCTCTCCTTGACTACAATGAAAATCCTAATGTGGAATGTCAGGGGCTGTAATGCCCCTGACAAAAGGTGGATGATCAAGTGGGGTTTTGATCAAACACATCCAGATATAGTCTGTATCTCCGAGACTAAACAAGAAAGGGAAGCAGCGGCTCAAACCTTTGGAGTGCGCCTAAAATGGTTTGGTTTCTTTGTAGATGTTGAAGGGGCTTTAGGTGGTCTGGGAATTCTATGGAACCCACGGACAGTGAATCTGACAGCTATATCCCAAACTTCTTCTTGGCAAGCGGCAATAGTAAGCTCACTGACTTTAAATTTTAGTGGATATCTTATTAATGTCAATGGCCCTATCAAAACTAAGGATAAAAGGCATGTGTGGGGTGAAATATCTGATTTTATCCACACATATGAACAAGCCTTGATCATCTTGGCTGGAGATTTTAATGCCACACTCAACCCTCTAGACAAAAGGGGGGTCGGGGAGGCCCTAACAGACCATAGGAAGATTTTCAGATTTTTGTGACCGATAACGGGCTCCTGGAAATAGAATCTAAAGGAGGGATGTATACATGGACAAATAGAAGATAGGGGTTCTCCAATATTGCAGAAAAGCTAGATCATTTTTTCCTTGCAGGCAACTGGCAAGAAGCACCTCTGATCCTTGAAGCTGAAGTTCTTGCACTCTCTGGGTCGGACCACTTTCCGGTGTCATTAATCATTCAGAAAGATCTATCTGATGTCCTTTCAAAATGGAAAAAATGTGGTTTCGGGAACCAGGGTTTCTAGAAATGATGACTAAATGGTGGGATGAAGCTCCTAAAGTGGAAGGATTCTTATCATTCAAATTCTTCAAGAAACTCCAGCACATTAAAAACAATCTAAAAATATGGAACAAAGTTCATTTTAGAAATATCTTCACGGAGAAAACAACCTTGGAAGGCGAGCTTAGCGTACTAAACAAAAAAGTGCTAGCCCATGGCATGAATGAGATGGATT
Organism: Thuja plicata; assembly: GCA_018584345.1. Classification (NCBI taxonomy): domain Eukaryota; kingdom Viridiplantae; phylum Streptophyta; class Pinopsida; order Cupressales; family Cupressaceae; genus Thuja; species Thuja plicata. The sequence continues at coordinate 4,551,656 of MU223642.1, forward strand.
TTTTAACAAAAAAGACCTATTAAGCAGATATAGTGAAATTCTGCAACAAGAAGAAATCTATTGGCGACAGAAGTCAAGAGAAAATTGGCTCCTAGCAGGGGACCGCAACACTAAATTCTTCCACAGTTCCACAAAAACAAAAAGGAGTATTAATAGAATTCTTTCAATTAAAGCTTTGGACGGATCTATAACAACTGAGGACAAGGAGATTAATAGGACAACTGCTTTCTACTCTAACCTTTGGAGTAATGGTAACCAGCCTAATGACACAGCTCAAACGGGCTTGCTTGAAGTCATCCAACCCAAAATTACAAGGGAGGATAATCTGAGGCTCATGGAACATGTTACATGCTTAGAATTAAAGGTGGTTGTCTTCAATCTTGGAAGTGATAGGACCCAGGCCCGGATGGCTTTCAAGCCTTCTTCTATCAGCAATTCTGGTCTACACTAAAGGATGAACTTTTGCTCGTGGTAGAAGAATCTCGCAAACGAAAAAATTACGTTGAAGGATTTCAAAAATACTCTAGTTACTCTGATCCCAAAAAGAGATAAACTAGGAGCCTTTGATGAATTTTTACCAATCTCACTGTGCAATACTATATACAAAATTATTTCTAAGGTAACAGCGAACAGACTCAAATTGGTTTCGGATAAAGTAATCTCTCAAGAGCAAAGCAGGTTCACTCCGAACAGAAGCATAGTAGATGGCATAATTGTAGCACACGAGGCTATTCACTCTACAAAATTATGTAAACAGTGGCAGATGATGGCCAAATTAGACATCAGGAAAGCTTACGACCGAGTAGACAGAGGATTTCTTAGCAAAGTTCTTCTTAAATTTGGCTTTTCACCAAGTTGGGTTGCTTGGATCTCCAGCATGATCTTGGACTATAGGGCCTTAATCCTGATTAATGGAAGCCCTCGGGGGTTTTTTGTCACCTCAAGTGGATTAAGGCAAGGAGACCCCATTTCCCCTTTCTTATTCATCCTTCTGGCAGAGGTTTTGGGCCGGTCTATCATTGGTAAGAGAGAGGCTAGTACTTGGAAAGGCATTGAGATTGCCCAAGGGTTGGCCCCCACTTCACATTCCCAATTTGCAGATGATACTTGTCTCTTCAGGAAAGCCTCTATGCAAGAAGCTTCGGTAATGAAAAATGATCTCACAACCTACAATTCTATTTTGGGACAAAGTGTAAATTGGGATAAATCATAGATTTATTTCTTCAATATAGAGAATGACACACAAACTACTATTGCTCATCTATTTGGAGTCTGCATTGGTAAACTGCCAGGTAAGTTTCTCGGTACCCCTCTTTTTTCTGGATCTTCCAAATTCACCCATTGGAAAACTCTAATTGATGGGTGCACCAAGAAATTGGAGGGATGGAAATGTAAGTGGCTTACTATGGCAGGAAGAGTCTTAATGTTGAAAACAGTTATATCTGCAATTCCAATCTTCTTTATGGCCTATTTTAAAATCCCCTCAAAAGTTATTAAATCTATCCAAAAACAAATGAGAAAGTTCCTCTGGAATGGGGCCCATGATCACGATGAGAAAGTTGCACTTGGAGCTGCCCGTTTGGCAAATACTCTAGGAGTTCAGAAATTGATATTAGAAGGTGACTCACTGCTTGTTATTAATGGCATTAAAAAAGGCACAATGGAGGCTTGGTATTTAAATCCATATATCCACAGTATCCGAGCCATACTAAACCATATCACAGAGGTTCAAGTCAACATTGTCCCTAGGGAAGCCAACAGCCTTGTAGATTCAATATCGAATATTGGAGTTAGAAGAGCACCAAATACTACCGAATTACTTGAGGATTATAGTCAATTTGATCTTGGTCGAGATTAGCTGACATAATGGGAGTGTCATTGGGAGTCTACAATATCATCAATTATAGCAATGGTGGCGCGGTCATTAATACCAGCTGATTTTGTGTACTTCAAAGTATTGGCGCATGAATGAATATATGTGAATCACCAACTTGATTGAAATTCACCACAAGGTAAAGACAAGTGTCATCTACTAGCTTCGCATGAATGAAAGTATCAGTCGTATTGATGAAGGATAAGATTTTTGCATCTGTCTCACATATACACTTAGTACTTCCTCCCTCTCCCGCACAAGTTCGGCGGCAAGTGTTAGAAGGGCCGATGGGAGGTTGTATGTCGAGCATTTATTAAGACTGCTTTTATGAAGGATGAAATCAAGTGAAGCTCCTCTTTAAAAGCATAAGCTTGGGGATCTTTCCTCGCATTCAATCAACTAGAGTCTGTAGCTCCGAGAGTTATTTGTCATTGAAAGTAGTTTGCACTTGGTTCATTACACAACAGATTATTTGGTCATGGAGGCGAATTTTTCACTCAACTCCCCAAAGCAACTCCCTGCGTTTCGTAATAAAATCACTACGTAGAGGCTAGGTAATATCTTTCGTTTTGTTGAGCCCGAATTTATGGAGGCACTGGCAACTTTTCTTGTGTAGGAATTCCTAAAGCATGAGTGGACGCCCCAAACTAACCTGGATATTCCTTCTCTTTTTTATCCCTCGGCCTCATGGTGGGGAATTCTAAGATAGAGGTCCTCTCTGTGGCTTTACAATGCATGGAGCCAAAGTGGGTTGTCGGCATGGAAGGCATTGTTCATAGAGCTGAGTTGGGTGTAGGACTCCGCATTCTGCATGGGCCTTGGTGTTCCATCAGCAGAGGGTCTGGAGAGGTCCAGCCTTTAGTTGTATAGAGCTCCACTCAGCCACAAGCGGTGCGCCTCCCAGAGGTTAGGATAGGTTGGGTCTTGATCCAAGATTTCCTCGATAAAGTGGCAGCTCGTAGAGCACAAGGAGCACCGGCTAAAGCAAAGAAGCAAAAGACCACTCCAGTGAAGACGACAACGCCTATCGACATACTGGAAGGCCCCAACTTCGTCGTCAACTCCCAAAGAAGAAAAACACGATTGAAGGAGCATCTGTGTCAGCGGTAGGGGCCATTCCTAACTTCTCCTTGGAGGAGGCTTGCAGTTGGTTTCGCTAGGAATGTGGTGACTCTGATAGGCTTAGTGCTAAGGTTTTTGGTGTATGTGGCGATGGTAGGGGGAACAAAGTAGTATGATCTTCTATGTAATATGTTATGTATTCACGAATGTCTTTTTTTGGGTTTTGCTTTCAGTGTTTATACTGTCCTCGGTGATGAAACTGCCTGGTTTTTTGTGCAACAATGGAATATAATGTAATACTTTAAAATCTTTTTGTAACTTTTGAAAATTATGAATATAAATCCGTTTTTACCGATCAATTTTTTTTTTTTTTAAAGAAATAAAATTTATATTTTTATCTAGAAATAATATGTATTAAAATACATAAAATAAGTAATTTCATGAATATCATTTTATAAATATTCATTAAATTATGTGTTTTAGGATTTTAATCTACATCGTTTTTAGATAAAGTGTAATTGTTATTTCGTTTGTGGTTTTATTTTAATATACTTATTTATTATTAACAATGATATTCTAATATCTAATTTTAAACAAATAAGTGTAATTATTCACTTCAAAATTAAGTATATTGAAATATAGTTGTTAATAATAAATAATATGTTTGAACGTATATTTATTTACTTATTAAATATTAATGAATGTATTATAATATATCTAATTTTTAATGAGTATTAATATTATTCGTTTTAAAGATTAAATATATTATAATATCATGATTAAATAATTAATTGGTAAATAAATTGAAGACCTGTTTATTTACTTATTAAATATTAATTAATTCTTTTTTAATATATCTAGTTTTGAATAAATAGGTTTACTATTTGTTTCAAAGATTAAATATATTAGAATACAATTAAGTAATAATCAATAAATAAATAAGGCCTTAGGGGAGGTTTTTCTTTATTGCACATTTATTGTGGATAATATTAATATTTGTCGTTATTACAAGGCAATATTATTAATTATTCCACGTGCAATTAGAAGGTATTTTCTAGGAGTTTTGCCTTAGGTTGTGTCATGCTTTTATAGGGTTTGACCTTTCAATTGACTGCTTGTCTCATGCTCACTTGAGGAGAGAAGTTCCATTTTTAATCATTTTTTGGGGCATTTGATGCCTATTTACAACACTTTGGAGCCTAGTTGGAGTTGTTTTGGAGCTATTTATCAGTTGTCATCAGTTTGGGGAACCTTTTCCAGAAATTTGGTCTTAGTTTCCTATAGTATTATCCCTATTTTGGTGGGATTTATTCTCATATTCGAACCCCATTGGTTCTGCATGATTTTAGCAGATTTGGAGCAGTTTTGAGTGGCACTTCAGTTGTGCATGGCTTGGTGGATTTTGTGAATAACTTAGACTTGAGTTTCTGACAGTTTGATTCCTCATTTTATGGGGTTTTCTAATGCATCCGACCCTTTTTGATATATGGCCTATTTATTGTATTTTCACTTCATTCCTGGGGGACTTGTTTTGGCTCACATTTTTTGCACATTGCATACTTGTGAGTTGTTTGTAAGGGCACTTTATAGCAGAGACTTTTCAACATTGGTTATATAGATACAATTGTTCCTTCTCATTGATTGGGGTGCAATATTGTGGGTTCTTTGTTTCTATATTGTGTTTATCCTTCATTCAAACTACATTCCTTATTGAATATTCGAAACTCGATACTTGTAATTACAGGTCTTTGTTTGTGGCCTTATTCTTTTGCAGAAAATTGGTAAAGCCTAGGTTTCCTTTCAAAACAAAAGATTTTGGGTCCTTGCATAGAATCACTTTTGTAATTTCATGTTGGTCTCAGTATTGAGAATCATTAGTACCTTCAATAATTCATGTTGATTCAATTGAAGCTGCATACAATTCATTGGTGTATCACCTCGTTTAGGTTTTAAATATTCATATTTTCTCATCCCTTTCCCCGAATGCATTTTTAGTTTTAGGTGAGCACTACTAGGAACCAACCTGTATTTCAAATATTCTTCTCTCATTTTAGGACAACCCACCACCCGAGAGAGTTTCCATGTTTCAAAAGGATAGTTAGATTTCACATCAATCTATAGGCGCAATCCTGATTGGCAATAATCACCTATATTCAATATTTCATATTTGTATGAGTATCATGAACTTGACGAAGAAGTGACAGTTCTGAGTGATTATCCTGAGAAATATATAGAAGAAGTTGAACAGATATTGGCACAAAGAATTAGCAGAAGCACAAGAGGAAATGAATACATGGAATACTTGGTAAAGTGGAAGAACAGACTGATTGAAGACTCTACATGCATTTCTCAATCTGATATGGATTGAAGTCAGGTTATACCTCACTTGTACTTCAGAGAATCATTTATTTTCAACCCCATGTGTCTGATGCAGGAGCATCTTGGGTTCATGGCGATCCTATGTCAACCAAAAATATGTTTTCTTTTGAGCTCAGTAACCTGTTGGAGACTTTCAGTAAACTGCTCGGTAACTATTATGGAGTTCTTGATTGAAGGTCCTTATCTTGGTTCACTGTCAAACTCAGTTACTATTCTTGGCTTGGTTTCACTAAATGGTCTGGGTGATTGTTTCTGTTTGCTCGGTGGTTGCTTGTTTCCTATCTCACTTAGTGAGTTTTGTTTTGTTGGATCTTTGAGCTGACATCTACAATTAATCTTTGGTCGTGATATTAATGTTGGGATAGCTCATATGGAAACATGTGGACCTAAATTTGGGTCGTTCCTTTCTCCAATGTTGGATCTTTAGGATCTTTTGGGGTGACCTGTCATGCCCCGCAAGGGAACCAGGGAAGAGAACATAGATTCTCTTTGAATGAGAAAACCTAAGTAAAAATTCATGAAATTTTTTGAATTTTAAAAAGAATTAAATAAACGAAACATAGATTCACTTAGATTCCTCCAAGGTTCCCTTCTTATAAAATGCATGATTCATTTAAGTTCA
>MU223642.1:4578868-4590391 GCA_018584345.1 Thuja plicata
ACAGGGTCCGACCCTTAACCAAGTCACTATACTTATTGCATTGTATTGTACAACTCCTAATAGGGTTGAAATATCTTCTAACAGGGATTACTACAAACAAGTATAGTTTATTGTGGGTGCTAATTCCTACCGGGGTTTTTACCATTTGGTTTCCCAGTAATCAAATTGTGTGTTAAGTACTGTGTTATCTGATTAAGCATTTACTTGGTTGTATTCTAAAGTTAAAGAAGTAAAAAGAACTGAAGTTACTGATAACTGATTCACCCCCCCCTCTCAGTTATCCTTTGAGACTATTCTAACACCTTCAACACCATGCAACCCTTACACATCTTAGTGATATTTTTTTACAGGTCTGTGTGCCCCTATCTTCCTCCTCAGGCATCATGTTGTTAGTCATATCAATAGGGCCAAAATTATCACTCTCAAAAACATGAGTGAAAGAGTCATCGTTAGAGCCCTCAGCCTCCAAAGATTCCTCTTTGTCCTCCTCCTCATGACCTTTATCATCCTTTCCCTCTTTCATAATCTTTTCCCCATTGTCATTATTTTTTCATTCCTTAGGGAATCCTGCATTTGAATCTTCAATCTCCTTGTACTTACCCTTTCTAGTTGACCAAGTGGAAATTCTATTAGAGCGCCTTCGAGTGTTCAACTTCTCAACCACCTCATCATCAGAACCCATCACTTGGATAATGCAACTAGTTTTTCTTACATTTTACCCTTCAACTTGGCAGAGATCTTACGTTTTTTATCCAAAGGCTCAATTTTAACGGTGGTCGTAACATTAGGGTGGGTGGGGTTTCAGGGATGGGTTGGCAGGATCTAGCCTTAATGCCAAGGTTGCATAGACACTGTTTCTTGTTGGGACCAAGAGTATCTAGAATGCTAGAAGAGCGTGGCGAGTGAGGCAAATGAGGAGCTTCACAAACAACAATTTGGCGAGATGGGCACAGAGCGAGGTGAAAATGGTAATTTCAAAAAATGAGGCCTTGATGAATAGGGATAGGATTTTTACCCTGCCCCTTAGTTATCTCCATAACTTCCATAACATAATTCTCTAGAGAATTTAAGAGAAAATTTTGAAAGGAAATTAAGATTTTTTATTCTGGAAGTGATTTAAAATGGGCATGTGGTTGTAATAGCAAACCTTCAAATGACCTTTGAGAGTAAAATATTTTATGACCATGAGGCATACCTTGTCCCAGGGTTCAGGGAGTTTGTCTCTTTTGTATCCACCATGCATTTTGATAGGACACTTGTATGACCTGAAGAACTAGTTCATGCTTATGGTATCTGAGACTCTAATCTACTTCTTACACTTTCTACTAGTCATTGGGGGGTCTTTCGCCTTATCGATCACATCTTCATTCACCTCAAAACTAATTCCTCCCACTGAAACCCTTCTCTATGCCCGTGAACTAGAAAACTAATAAATAGATTCTCATCATAACTAATCACATTCTTTAGGAATTGGAAAACTTCACCTTCTTTGCAAATGTTCCACATTGTGACATCATTTTTGAATTCATCAATATTGCTCAACTCAATACAGACCCTATCTCCACCCAGTATAACACCCATTATCAACCTAAAAAATTGCAGAGCACCTCAACGCAAGAGGGATGAATAAAAACATAAAAATTCTTGAATGAGATAGGAAATTATTAATATTCAATCTCCAAGGCACATCATAAATCATCTAGACACTTTTCTCGTGGCAACATTCTTTTCTGAGAAGGAAAAGGCTAACACAGATCACGATATCTTTGGTATCATAAATGCAAAAATCAATACTTTTTGGGGTCGTGCAAGGATAGTGATAAGTATTATTACTTATGTGCTAGCTCATGTTTACGTGGCCTTGAGGATGAAGTGGAGGGTACCTCATTTGCCACACTGCACAACCAAGTGGGGTATGAAGGAAAGGTGACTGCTAAGGAAAAGTCTGCCTTAATAGCTTTGAATTCAAAAATCCTCACAACCCCACTTAACATGTTATAATTCAAAACCCACCCCATAAGAAAGCAAACATAAGAGATCATCATAGGGACAAGGTGTGAGTTTTATCCTCTTCAATTTGAAGTTGAACAATAGGAGGGAGAGCCTCCATCTTTATCCAACATTTCAAGCTAGTGGTGTAGTGCCCAAAGGCTGCCAAGGCATCTACCACCCCATTGCCTTCTCTAAAAAATATGATGAATAGAGAAGCCTTCCAACCCAAGAATCATTCCCTTAATGTCTCTCAAAGCACTAGAAGAAGACCAGTTTATTTTGGCATTGCCTCTAACAACATCAACCACTAGTTTTGAATCCCCTTCAATAGAAAGAGTCTCGATCCCAATAGATAAAGCAATCTGAATGCCCCAAAAGAGTGCCATGCATTCAACTTGATTTCTAGACATATCCAACAAACAACTAGAGTAGACTGTCATCAATTCACCATCATGGTTTCAGATAACGCCTCCACTAGCTACTTTCCCATCCCCCAAGGAGCCATCAAAATTTATCTTAGCCCAAGTCCTATCAGGAGGTTTCTATCTTGTATGTTTCCTTAACAATCTTTTTGAGTTGTCAACCATGGCATAAACCTTAGGCGAGTTCTAGCTCTTGGCCATATTATGGTCCAAGGGGGAGGGTTGGGTATCTGACTTGTGAATTTTTATGATAGAGATATTGTCAAAGAGAATATTAAGAAAGGACTTAAACACCACATCCATCGAGAATTCACAGTCCCTAAAAACTTTGTTGTTTCTTTCCTTCCAAATGCTCCTATAGACATGGGGAGGGATGAGATTCCATAACTCCTTCACATATGGATTGGAAGAGACCCCATTCAATTCATCAAGAAGCTAGCGTAGACCAAAATTTAGAACCCAAACTATGTTTAGCTTGTGAAGCATTTTCTGTTAGAGTTCAACAACAAATCGACAATGGATTAATAAGTGAGGAATAGTTTCTTTCTTTTGTTTGCAATGATAGCATTTGTTAGGAAGTTGGAATCCTTGATGTACGAGGTTACCTTGAGTGAGGATTTTTTTGTGGAGAGCAGTCCACCAGAAAAAATTGATTTTAGGAATGAGATGAGAATTCCATACTTTATCCCAATAATTTGAGGATGCAACATCTTTGGATAGTAGTTTGTAAGTAGAGTTACCAATGAACTCCCCTTTGCAATCTGATTTCCACACAAAAGTATCCCCTTTGGGAAATAAAGGGATACAAGCCCTACTGATCAATGCTTGCAATTCAATGATTTTATGGTTGAGCTGGGGGTTAGCCCTTCTACATTTAGCAAAGTTAGTCCACCTATTTCTAGATAAATAATCCCTTACAAAGGTCCCAAACAATCTTTTAGCAGTTCCCACAAGCCCATTAAGGTCCCATTAGACTCAAATTTCCCATCGCTAATCCAGTCATCCTCCTAAATGTGATGTTTGTGTCATCCCCAATTTTCCACTTCATTCCTTGTTAAAGTCTCCTAATTTTGACAATGTTGCTCCATATTTTAGATCCAGGAGGGTCCCAGGGGAAGAAAGAAGTTTATGGAAATAAACATTATTTAGGTTTTTAGCTTTTATCACATGACTCCAATATGTGCTTTTAAGAGTTAATTTCCAAACAAGTTTAGAAATTAAGGCCTTGTTGAGAGCGGTTATTCTTTTGATCCCTAATCACCCCAAGCACTCAAGTTTACACAGCATTGCCCAGGTAACCAAGGACAACCTCTTCTTTTCCTCAATACTAGTCCAAAGGAAATAATGTTGCAACCTTTCAAGTTTATCAACCATAGCATCAACAATTCTAAAAACATACATGAAGTAGACAAATATCCCCTATAGAGAGGCCTTAAGAATTTGAAATTTCCCAACACTACTAAGAAGCTTGCCTTTCCAACCCACAAGCTTACTCTACATTCTTTCCAAAATAGAATTCTAATAAGTGATAGTGACATCCCTGACTGTAAGAGGCAAGCCAAGGTACAATCTAGGAAGATCAACACAATGGCAACCCGTGATGTTCTTAACTCTGACCTATAAATATTCTTTAGTGTTGAAGATGTATAAAGAACTCTTACCATAGTTAATATGCTGGCCAGAGAGATTGACATGCAAGGTAAGAAAACATTTCCATTCCCTAGCCTCAATCACCGAGCTTCTCCCAAAGAGGATGGTGTCATCCACAAATTGCTGGAGCAAGGAAGGGGGGAGAATGGATGCAACTTTGACTCCAAGAACTCTTCTCTCTCAAGCCAATTTGAAAAAGTTTCGACCAATAACTTCAATAATCACGATAAAGAGGTAATGGGAGAGGGGGTCCCTCTGACGGATCCCCTTCTTGACAATAAAGAAGGAGAACCATTGAGAAGAACATAGAACTTCACAGTGCCAACATACTCATTGATAAGATTGATAAATCTTTCATTGAATCTCATCTTGGAGAGAATGTTAAATAGGAACTCCCAAATTAAATGATCACAGGCCTTGGATATATCTAGCCCAAGGACCATTTCAGGTTCCTTGCATTTTTCTATGGAGTAGATAATTTCACGAGTATAGATAGCAACATCCAAGATTTTTTTTCCCGGGACAAAACTTTTTCTGACAACCTCCAATAGAAGCTTCTAGGAAAGGCTTGATTACGTTGACTAGTACCTTGGAAAAAAATTTCTAGATAGTATTCTAAAGGTCGATAGGCCTAAAATCAGTCAATTGTTTAGGCTCACGGACCCTAGGAACAAGGGAAATAAAAGTGTTGTTAATTTTCCTTAGTAGGTTACTAGTCCTGATAAAGCCTTTGGTGGTAAAGGTGATGTCCTTATCAACAATGTCCCAATAATCTAGGAAAAAAGTACGAGGAAAGCCAATAGGCCTCGGGGCCTTTAAGGCTTCCATAGAGAAGACAACAACCTGCACTTCCTTAATGGTAACCTTGGTAAAAAATTGTTCATTGTACTTAGGGGTGATAGTAGTAGGGATAGGCTAGAGCAACATTTCTTTGTGACCATTCAGAGGGGGATAAAACTCACAAAAAGCCTTCTTGAAGTAGTTCATCGCTAACTCTCCCAACTCCTCATTATCATTGATGGCTTGATTTTGGTCATTCAACAGATTTTGAATCGAGTTTCTCTTGCGGTGTCTACCATCTGAACTGTGGAAGAAAGAGGTGTTTCGGTCTCCTTCCTTCAAGCACTGGACATGAGATCTCTATTTCCAATAAATTTCCTCCCTTCCAAGGTTTAACTTCCATTTCTTGCACCAATTTTCCTCCTCAAGATGGAGAGAGTGAAACCCCCCTTAGCCACGACATCTTGTAGACTATTAATCTTGGAGGAGATGACCTTTCCTACTTAAAGATGTCACCAAAAGTTTCCTTATTCTACTTTTTCACTTTATCCCTGATTATTTTCAGCTTTTGGGAAACTCTGAACATGACAATACCTTGAATTGGGGCATTCCACCAATTCTGAATACAATTCCTAAAATCAGGCCCACACGATTTCATATCTACAAGGGATTGGGCCAGAGGGGGGCTTGTCAATGCAATGTAACAACAACAGGTTGTGATCATAAACAATTTTAGGAAGATTTTTAAGGGAGACATTGCAGCCCAGGTCCCAATTAGTAGTGACAAGGACGCGATCCAACTTAACTTGGATGAGACTATCCCCCTTCCTATTATTGGTCCAAGTAAAGGAGGAATCCAACATATCCAAGTCATAGAGACCAACTTTGTTAATAAACTCTGATAAGTTAGCCACATTGTCAGAGTAGTCCATCGCCCCCACTCCCCCCTCCCCCCAACTTTACAAAAGGAAAAAGGGGGAGTTAAAATCCCTAACCACCATCCAAAGAGATTTTGGGTCATCCAAAATGAGGGAGCAAATATCACACCAAAGAGTCAATTTACCATCACAAGTATTGGGAGCATAGGCATTAATTATCTTCCAAGCCATAGAGCCATTGGACAAAGAAACCACCAACAAAATAGGGGATAGGGAATGGATTTCCCCCTTAACCCAGTTAGGATTCCACATTGTGGAAACTTCCCCCGAAGCCCGATTAGCATCACTAATCAGGAAAGAGGAACTGGACCACACTTTATTAGGAATAAGAGATAAAGTTTGAAGAGTCATTTTAGCTTCTTGAATGAGAACTATATCTGTATAAACATTTTTAATGTAGTCTTTCAGAGCATACTGCTTTTGGGGATTATTTAAGCCCCTTAGGTTCCAAAAGATGAACTTCATTTCTTATGTTTGATGTTAGAATCTAGGGTTATTTTCCTACCATTGGCAATTTCCCTTGCAATCTCTTTGGTTCTCTGACTTCTTCTTGTGGGTCTTCCTTTATTGTTCTCCACGCCCACATCAACTTTATGAGATCTTGGCCTCTTCCTCTGGATAGTCCATTTTTCCTCTATAGTACAGAGTTTGGAAGACTTAGGGGAGGAAGTTTCAAAGTTAGGTTTCTGGGTTTGCACTACCAACCCTAGGCTAGACAACACCCCATTCACTTGGAGTGACTTTAAAGGATTAACACCCACAATCATAGGTTGAGAAGGCTCTGTATTCTTTTCAATAATTTGTCCCAAGGGATAAAAAAAATAAGTTAGGGCACCCATAGAAGATTTCAAAATCGGTGAGGGGGAAGAAGGGATTTCACCTTCCTCATGAAACACCTCACGCACCACCTTACAAAGGGGAGTCGACCAAGCCAACACCAGTAGATGAGTTAAGACCCAAAATAGGTACCTTTAGGTTACCGTCCCCGCACAGAGACTTCTGAGATTTGTCAATGGGGGAGTTCAAAATTTTTAGTAACCCATCTATGAAAGAATAATCTCCTGACCCTAGGGGGTCACCCCTAGACTCATCCACCCTAGAGGGAGAGGCACATATGCCCTTCATTTTGAATCTTTTGCTGTTGTAGACTTACAATTAGCGACAACATGGTCAGGTTTAGCACACTTCTGACAGTAAACCACTGTATTCTCATAGACAAGGGCTTGGGTGCATTTACCATGCTTGGAACTAAAATTAATAAAATCAGGGAGGGTGCTATTAATAGAAACATTCACACAAAAATGAGCAAATACCAACCTTAACTTAGCCTGGGTAGCCAATTTTGAAGCCACGTATTGACCGAAGGAGTCACCAATCCAATTAAAAACCAACATCCTAGAGTTCCAAGGGAAGCCCAGGTAGCCGAATCCAAACAGGGGCAGTCTTTTGAAGATCCATCACAGGGTTAAAGCCCATTTTCCACTTACACAAGGTAAGAGCAAGTTTCCCACAGGTCTAGGAACCCGTCAGAACCTTAACCAAGTCCTCCTCACCCGTAAATTTGAAAAGGAAAAGTCCCCCAGACATTGTGATGGTATGCACACTCCCCTTTAGACTCTAGCGGGCAACAACCCATCGACAAACCATATCAATGGTTGGACGGATGGAGAAGAACCGACCAACGAGCGTGAAACCCATTAAAGAAACAATGCGATCCATAACAACATACGAAAGACAAATTTCAGTGTCTTCAACCATATTCAAGATTTCAGGCACTGGGATGGAAGCCTCAAGTCCAAAAGAACCAAATACAAATGCACCTTTCCAGTCAACATGTGGGGACAATTTCTCAAAAGTGTCCACCGAATCTTTCTGGGACGTACCAACATTCTGAACTTGGTTAATGGGGATCAAATTCACAACAATAGTAGTACCCTCATCACTAGCAACATGATTAATAGAGACCACATAGGGGCTAGTCTCGGAAACAACTTGCAGGATGTTAACTGGGGCTTCCATAATAAGGGTCCCTGTAGAAGCGACAATGCCCTTAGAAACAAGGTCTCGAGGGGGATGACTAGGAACCCCGCTATGGATGGCGAGCATGTGTCGAGCAAATTTAAAAATTCAAAAAACCAGTCGAGTAAGAAAGTTATAGAGCTCTACTGTAAAAGGAGTTATTATTAGATTCAAAATTAATTGTCGGTCTCATTATTAACATTAATACAATTTTATATTAAATAGAATAATATATCAATTAAATTTATTATTGTATAATTAAATATTTTAATTTTAAAATTTGTTCTTATAATTTGACACTTCTATATATAATTAAATTATTATCTTCTAATAAAATCATGTTCTACTATACTTAATTTAATTATACTTAATATTTACTAGAAACAAATACTAGCTACTACGCGACATTTGTTATTTATACAAAGAGCTACTTGTGAATCTCATCATCCATTAAGAAATGCTTACTTAAACCCTAAAACCACATCCAATTTGATAATATTGATATTTATAATGCTACATATATTAAAATGAACTTAATTAAAACGGCTTTATCATTATGCACATATGTGACCAAAACAAAATATTAATTTTAGGAAAGAAATTTTAATAGACAAATAACTAAATTTTGTACAAGATTCCAATTATAAAATCACTTGGAGATAATATAACTAATAAATCTTGGACAAGTTTACTCTGGCACTGTAGTCACGGTGAACCCTTGTTTGTGGTTTTCACCTGCTATCTCCAAGATTCCAAAGTTAACTCCTCCTTTCATTACATAAATCGGAGTATTCCACCCGTATCCGCCTATATCACTTTTGTGGCCAGTGCCGGACCATAACTTGCTTGAGCCCATAGGGAGAGGGGTTTACATAAGCAGAGTCGGAACTGATCAGTGCAAGCAGGAGGTAAAAGAAGAAAATGGCTCAATCACTGTTATCAGTTACTCCCGCTATGAATATGTCTTCGCCTCGTACACTGCCCAAAACGTTTAATGGAAGAAAGCGAATTTCTTCCCTCTCTTCGCGTTTCATGTAAGTATTTTTTTGGGTCGATTTTGCCCTTGGCTGGGATTTTCTGCCCTAACAAAATAAAGCAAAAACAATTGTAATTCTGAATTTCTTCCCTCCCTTCGCGTTTCATGTAAGTATTTTTTTGGGCTGGGATTTTCTGCACTAACAAAATAAAGCAAAAACAACTGTAATTCTTGTCTTGACTTCAACTGTAACAGATTCAGCACTAAAATGAGTACTGATTTTCTGCACCCAGCTGTATGAGAACACTAGCCAAGCAGCAGCAAAACAATTAACACTTCTATTGACAATATTTATTTTCATTGTGTTTCAAGCAAGCTTTACCGTTTTTATGAATTTGTTTTGCATTAAGAAAAGTCTTAGTTTGAATGTTTCTGGTTTGAGATTTGCATTCTCAATTTTCAAGCCGTCAGTTTTTTTTTCTTCATTTCTTATTATTTGTTGCTCTAACCAAACGTTGTAGAAAATTTATTGCAGAAAACTAAGATCAGTTTGCAGTGCTACAAATAATCATCATCCGTCTTTCTCTGGCATACGGTCAGAACATCCCTGGAGTCCACAGTACTCTGTTAGCCCTACTATTTGGTCTATAAGGTCAGTCATTTTGTTGTTACCTAATTTTATTGCTGTTTTGCTTGTTTTACCATATTTTTTACTGTCATCTTTCTAATAAAAATTTGCATTTAAAATCAGGGGAGATTTAAAGGTTCCTTCTTCACCATACTGTGATATTGATGGACAAGGATCACAGGGTCCACCACCAATGGTGTATGAGCGTTTTCAAAGTGTTATTAGCCAGCTTTTTCAGCATGTAATTATCTAATAAGCCAATTAAAGTTTGAAGATTTTTGTTGAATTATACTTCATGGTGTTGGAAGTTCACATTCTGAATCTAGTGAGAAATATGGATCATAAACTGGATGATCTTAATCATTGTCTCACCACATTTTACTCGCAGAGAATTATTCGCTGCGGTGGACCGGTGGATGATGAGATGGCGAATTTTCTTGTCGCTCAACTTCTTTATCTTGATGCAATTGATCCCACTCGGGTATTTTTTTCTCCCTTTGCTTTAAACATTGACATACTTTTTGGTTATCTTCATAACATCATTATGCTAAATTACTCAAGTGTAACCTAATGTTGTGATAAATGTGTAAGTACTCTAATAATCCCCTTAAGTGAAATGATAATTGAATGATATTCAATATTAACAAAGGAGATGAAGGCTCCTTAAATAGAGAATACAAGACGATCTTTCCAAAACAGAAATGATCGAGAATAGAAATACGAAAGACAAAAATGAAACCTCCTTAAACTAACCAAAGATTAAAGGCATAAAAGGAAGTTTCTAAATACCAAGATGACCATTATATCAATATTACAATATAACTTTAATACCCTCCCTTAATCCTTGGCTGGCCATCTCTTGTCTTCTCTTTATGAGTGACTAAAGATATATTTTACTCCTATATCTGGATTTTTATTATTATTTTGTTTATGTAAATTATCATATATAGTGTTAAACATTTGGCATTGTTGCCTTAAAAGAAATTGGGTCAGCATTGCGTGATTCATGCCCTTGGATCCCAATAAAGGCGAGAAGAGGCCTCAAGGTGATTAAGACCATGCAATCAGGCGATCTTTAAGGATTGTAGAACAAAGAGAGTGAAGGAGACGATTAGAAGAAATATTTTAGGAAAATCCAATCGGATGATTCCCAAGTCAGAGCTCTTCTCTAGAATGAAGTAAAAGCTGAAGCATGAGTTGAAGTCTTAGTTGGGAGGAAAGGAAACCATTTGGCGAGGGAGGCACAAATTGTACGGGGAGTGGGAGGATATTGCCAAACACTTACCACTCCCGGAGGAAACATATCTTGACCTTGTTGACCAAGTAGACAACTTGTATGTACAGTCAACCGAACGAAGAAGGAAATCTTGAATTGACAGACATATCAAGCCACCTTGAGAATCCATTCATCTTAGGAGAACCAAGAATTGGAGGAATTGAATGGAAGTCCCCTCGACAGAGGGAATATAGGAACGAGTCAAAGCTTGAAAGTACTTGAGGTGTGAGGGATGCTGGAGGTGTACGTGTGAGCACATGTGTTGGCTGAGAGTGCAGGAAAAGCATTGTAATGTAGTGTTCATAATAGTCCTCTCAGGTTAGGCACACAAGGGAGCAAGTAGACAAGAAAGATGGTGACTCCTGTTGGAGCTCTCAATTTTTGGCAAAATTTAGAGTCCTATAAAGTGATAAAACTCTAAAAAATGGAATCCTAAAATCTATGCCCAATAATTAATAATATGATGAAGTAAATTAAATTGGATACAAAAACATATTGATTTTCAATTAAAATTTGAGGGATTATGGAAGGAAGCTCTATGAGAGAAACAATCAAAATTCTACAAGCGAAGGTTTCAGAGATGCTGGAATTTAGACCTGCTGCAAAGATGATGTCGACAGAGGATGAAGATGGTCGAATTTTAAAAATATAAAAAAGACCCAGTTCGGGAAATTAAATTTCCTATCTCCAAAAAAAATCTTAGAATTTTACAATGTGTTTTGGATTTTCGACCAAAGCCAAATCCGAAAGTAGGTAGTTATTTTTTTAGTTAGTTTATTATTTTTTCAAAATAATTTGTAATAAGAGTTGTGTCTTTTCACCCTAAAGAGGTGTGAAAGCCA
>MU223642.1:4591019-4602469 GCA_018584345.1 Thuja plicata
TTCATGATATATTGATTTTAGTTATATTTATTTCAAGTTCCTTGCCATACTTTGAGAGATGGAAGTTTGAGTTTCATACACAGGTTATCTGCCATAAAAAGCCTATTCAGGTGAAGGTTCACCCGCCTTGGTCCTGCAGAGCCAAAAGCGTAGGGGAAGAGGATCATAATCGATCATTCCCGTTAGTTGGCCAAAAATAATTGGTTTTCCAAACATTGGATTGGCAAGTCCATAGGAAATCCAATTTAGCATTTTTGGGCACCAACAACTCCTTCGACAATTCCGAATGTGGATCAACAAAAACTATCTAATCTCATGGGGAACAGTTCAAAAGATCCTACAAGGAACTGCAATATGTGTGAGACTATTTGGTTAGCAAGCGGTTTGGAGGACAAGGAATATTGGTTGAGAGCATTTCTTGCAACGCTTTGGAGTACAACCATTGATTGGTTCATAGAATCAGATGCTTCATCCATAGTCTCTTGAGACATGTTGAAGAAGGCATTCGAGGTTGAGTTTAAACTGTTATGCAACAAAAATGAGAGTGTCACCAAAATTTACAACACCAAACAATGGAAACATGAGAATGTACGAGCTTACAATCGTAGGCTCAAGGAATTGTTGGTAAAATTGAAGAACCAACTGGCAGACAGATTGAAGAAGCGTTGATTTATTGAGGGATTGATCCGTTTGTTGAGAAAGAAAATGAAGATGGTACCTTCGTCCTCGTGTGCCAATGCCTACAATTAGGTGATGGACATTGAGAGTGAAAACAAGACATCCTCTCGAGGGAAGACGAAGACACATGATGACAAGAGCATTGAGGGTAGTAGCGATGATGGATCAAAATTAGTCCAGGCCCTACGATGGGATATGACGAGAATGATGAAGGAATTGAAATCGTGAAAGGAACCAATAAATAAATTAATGAACTGTGGTGTACTGAGTGCAAAATTGAGGGGCACACGAAAGGTAATTGTTTTAGACAATTTTTTTGTGAGATTTGCCAAGTGACGGGTCATTCAATAAAGGAGTGTCCATATAATTTGAAGACTAGAAGTATGCAAGTCCTCTTCACATAGGGAGAGTCTACTCATATGCAAGTACTCTTCACACAGGTAGAGTCCATTCCATCAAAACCACAAAATGTGGTTGTTCATGAAAATCAACGAGGGGAAAATTAAACATTGTACGA
Organism: Thuja plicata; assembly: GCA_018584345.1. Classification (NCBI taxonomy): domain Eukaryota; kingdom Viridiplantae; phylum Streptophyta; class Pinopsida; order Cupressales; family Cupressaceae; genus Thuja; species Thuja plicata. The sequence continues at coordinate 4,592,215 of MU223642.1, forward strand.
CTCCAGAGGATGTCCAATCAAACAGTGTCAATAGTGTAGCGAATGGGGGACACTTTGCGAGAGACTGCCGTAATAAGGAAGACAACATACAATTTTTGTGCAAATGGTGTGGACTAGGTGACCATGAAGACACCGACTACTAAAAGCAAAAGGGTGTTCATATGTTGGACGTGGAGGAACAAGATGACGCAATTATGGCAATCACGAGAGCACAAACGTAAAAGGCGGTGTATCCGAACCCTTGTACGGAAGAGCGATTTTGAGAAGCTATATTAGAAGTAGAACAATTGATGGCGAAGTAATGAAGAAACTCCAATAGAATTGCAAGTACGTCGTTGCAGTTGGAGTCAAAGAAGAGCATAGCTCTGTAGGTGCTACAGACAACTGTACCCATCAAGGTGGCAAACCTTCTTTAAAGTATGCCGCAACAGAGATTGACAGTTACCAACATGGTTGGTGATGAAACACTTGGTTGAAACCAATGTAAGCCACAAGGGGAACAAACAACGAAGTCACCACTCGAAGACAACAAGGCCGGTGACCCAATGTTGTTGACGGTAAGCATTGGAAGGAATCCAACCATCATTGAAATAGAAATAGTAGGGAGAAAGCTAATAAATAATGTGCTGCCGGAGGAAACCTATAAGTGCTCAGGGAAGCCAACACTTTGGTTGCCAACCTTCCATTTGGTAGGTGCTGACCAACATGGAATCAAGTTGTTGGGGACATTGATAGCACAAAGGGTAACAATTTGCACACAATGTTTTCTCTTGGATTTTGTAAGTATCCCATTGGAAAAGAAGACATATGATGTGCTTCTTGGGAGAGGTCGACTAATTGCTACCAAGGTGAATCATAATTGGAAGCTGGACACACTCTCGAATGAGAGTAAAGGGAGGAAGTACGTCATCGATCTAGAAACCAAGCAATGAGTGAGGAGTTGGTATCCTTTGAATCAAAGTCTACAGATGGAGAGCTGGGAATGGAGGAAAGAAGGAAAGGCATGGAACCAAACGACAAAGGGGTGCTTGAGCTAGAAGATTGTTCTGAAGATATGAGCTCCTTGAATGGACTATTCCATTAGCAAGTGGAGGAACATGAGGTATTTTCGTCAACTTGTAATTTTCTTGAAGCTGTAATTCTTGTTGAAGAGAAACCGATAAAGTGTGTAAAGTTATGGACGATACGTCTAACAGTACAAAGATGGAAAATGCAAAGCAAAAAATAATAAAGACTTATGAGAGGCCATTGTTTTTTTTGCACTCTGGGCTAATTTATAAATCCCATTATCGGCGAGGGTATGCTTATCTTTTCCAGAAGTTGTGGAAGATGTTGGCAGGATTTTACCTTGGTAGGCACTTGACAGTAAGGGTTGGAAAGAACAACATTTTGGCATCAGTCACAAGTTAGAGAAAACACTCCGTACAGATTCCATAGCTTGTACAACATCTTCCTACTCATCTCAGTGTACAGCTCCATCAAGCTACCCATTCTGTACGATAGCTAGGAGTTTGTCCTTCAACAAGAGATCATCATGTCCAACACATGTATGGTACCTCTGCACTTTACCTTCACTAGTTTTTGTAGCTTGTAGACTTTTCCGTATGGTATGTTGTCGACCAAATTGTGCACCTTGTACGATAGCTCGTGCACCCTCACATACGATGCTTTGGATGATTTCAATGCCTTGTATGGTAGCCTGTACATTCACACGTGTGACACTCATCCCGCAAACTGTACGACATATCAGCGTGCGACACTCTTTGCACCATTGCATATGGATGACACAAAGCCTCGTAGTTGTACGATATTTATTGAATTCACTAGCATGCATTGTATAGACAGTGCAACTTCTTAACACCGTACAATATCTCCAACAACTACCCATATGCAATGTACGAATCACTCATACCATACGATGTAAAATTTTTGATTCCAACTGTATGCCAACAGTTCAAAGAGGTAGGGCCCAATATATAAGCAGTACGATCTCGACCTCTTAATCGTATGACAACTTTTTGGTAGGGTATTCAATGTCATACAAAACATTTTGGTGGATTGTTTAGTGCTACTGGGTACAATAGCTCTTGCGTATAGACTCTTCCACGCTGTACGAACTAGTCTTCACTTGGAGTTTTTGGGCACTGTACGATCATTGTTCCTTGACCACATAGTGGTGGAATCTCTTGGCATACGACCAATGGGCTACATAGGGGCAATTCCATTGGTACGACATCACCGTTCGATCTTGGCACGACATAAACAGAAATACATAGTATAGTGTAGAGGATTCGTCTTGAAATATCATACTTTATGATGTTGTGGAGATTGGCTAAACCTTTTAAAACCTGTACTTTTGTGCTTCATCAATATTGTTGTATTGCGATAAGGAGCACACCCTGGGCGCTGCCCTGAGATCCCACTGGGCATGTTGCCCCTTGACCTCGTTTGGGGCGTTGCCCCCAAACCCCCATTTGATTTTTGAAGTACACTATAACTTTGAGTTTGCACAGTACAAGTCATTATCTATGATCTTGCCATTAGTCTTCCCAAATATTACTTGATGTATACTGTTATCTGGAAGACGACTTTTTCTTTTGGGGGGATGATGTAGTTGGCATACAATGCCTATTGTTATGTTTGATAATATTGGTTATCTGTCAATGTTTTAATTGTCTATATTAAGTTTAGTGTCACTCTCGAGTAGTTGTAAGCGTAGATGTAAATATCGCCGACTTATCGGCTATAAGACAACTTATTGCAATAAGCTTTGGCAGGCAATAAACTGCCACACTTTATCGCCGATAAGTTGGCAAATTATCATCGATAAATCAGCGATAAGTGGTTTATTTATCGCCCATGACTGCATACTTATTTTGGACGTCAAAACAAGTGACCATTTTGCATTTTGTGACTTGTGTTTTGTTGCTTGGGCGAAAAAAAAAAACCTAACAAGGTTTTGAAGGATCTAGATCAATTTTTAGCGGATTTGAAGATGGATTGGAAATGTCCCAAATTTGCAAAGACTTGCCCTCTGAATCTTATCTCAGACTTGTAGTTCGTCTAGTTGTGAGCACAATTAGAGCTTGGTTGAGGCCATCCACATGAAGAAGAGGAACAAGTTAGTGCAGAAATGCCTCAATGACCTTGTCTTTGTGCAATATAACCTTCGATTGCACACAAGGAAGGTAAAGCAAACACTAGTTGGTCCACTTGATTTGGATGACAGATCCTTACAATGATTGGACATCACAGGAGCAGTCTCCTTTGTTTACGGAGGATGAGATCTACGATTTGGAGAGATAGGCTATGGAGGAGGGTGGATTCGTAGTGGGATTGGATGACATTGAGGAAGATGAGGAGGTTGAGGATGATGAGGAGTCATTGCCAAAGCCAACACCATCTACATTCAGGATGAAGGTCGAGTCACAACCAATTGTGCATAGGGAGGAGGCACAACCATAGTAGACTTCTAGGACTAGACCCCCACCCCTCTCGTAGTTTTTACTAGAGCTTCTTGGAAGGGGAATAGGAAGATGTAGACTATTTTGATGTTGTACTTGTATTTACTTATGGTTTTACAAAGACAATTTTCTATTTTTATTTTGCTTTAAAGTTAGAGTATCAGGCTACTAGCCATCATCAACATTCCACACGAGGATGCCATTTTTTACCCAATTTGCATTTAAATATATCTAGACTCAACTTGTTTCATTTGTTTACTCATTTACTGACTCATTAGATGCATCTCCTCATTGAATTTTGCAAAAAACAAAAGCATTTCTCATTAAATTTAAGCAATTTATTAAGTTGCCAATATTTTTGATGATAAGTTGCTGAGTAATCACTAATATTTTGCCGATATTTGTTTTTGGCCCTTGGCGATAAGTTGCCGACAACGATATTTTCAAGTATGGTTGAAGTGTCAGTTGGTTGACGATTGTGTTCCTCTTGGCAACCGTCGCATCCTTTAAATATGTTGTGTACCGCCAAGGAAGGGTGTATGGTGTAGTTGGATCAATTGTTATCCTTGGCTGACCATCTCTGTTCTTATTCCCTGTGATGAATTCATGAGCGAATAAAGATATATTTTACTCCTTTCGCTTGGGTCGTGGGTTTGCTCCCAATTATTCTGGATTTGACTCTAGTAGGCAAATTTAACTGGTGTTTGTTGGTTATGAGCTATGACACCACCCCGGGGGATTTGTCTCGCTGCACATCGCCCCTTCCTGACCCCATCTTGGCAATTCGTAAGACCAAGGCAAGGCAGGTTGGGCGTTGGGCTGGGTCGTGGGGCACCCCCAGAGTACCCAAAAAAAGAAGATGTTTTACTTCAATATCTGGTATATACTGCCATCTTTATTCCATGTATCTAATCACCAATCGAAGGAGTGGCGATGACAAGCTTCACAAAGGGGAAGGCACACATGAGACCTCAAGTTGTAGGCAACAAGTATAAGAATGATGACCCCATTACAATAGACTCGATGACCTGGGAAAATCTCACTAACACGGAATGTAGAAATTGGTGGCCAATTGTTTAGGAGGATGACCACATTTGGATGAAAGCTGTGCATAATGCTTCTATAGACAAGGTGTTCTAGTTGCCATCTTATTAGCTTGAAGGAGTTTGAGCCTTACTTGCATGCTATGGTGGTGCAGTATAATGGAGTGAAACGTGAATCAATCTTTGTGTATAACGGCTGCTAGGCTGTGTTTCAACATTGACCTGTGGATTTCACCAAGGTGATGGGCATGCCTTCGACACAATACTATGTTGGGAAGCCTAAGGTCATGCCAGACAAGAAGGATTTTTATATACAAGTATGTAGGGACGATCTCACGACAAAAGAAAGGGAGAGCATTTAGAGTTCAAGTGGGAACAAAGGCTTGAAAAATAATTTCTTTGCGGATGCGGAATGGAAGTCTATGCTAGATTTGCTGAAGTGTTGTCTCATGGGTGCCAGCCAGGCATCAAACATGTCATTTTGGATGCTAGAGTATATGATTAACTTGAATGCAGGGTGAACATATAATTGGGCATGAGGTCTATCTCAGCGTATCCATTAGTTCCTCAGCCTTCATCATAAGGCATTCTACATGACTCAATATGCGGTCATGTTATTCCTCGATGCTATTTATACACTGGTGCCTTCAGATAGATGGGTAAAGTGGGTGAGCATTGTTAATGTTTTGCCTAGAAATAAAGATAAACAACAATAAACAAAAATAAAGAACACTAAGATACAAAAAGACAACAATTTTTCCTGGGAAAACCCTCCAACTTGAGGGGAAAAACCCAGCCACACCAAAAATATCTCTTTTATTAAATAATAGAGGTCTGAGTACAATGCTTCTAACTGAATAAAAATCTCATCACACAAAGCAATGATATATATCTTGAATTGAGAGACTCTTCATATCATAACCGAAAGTCTCATCATTTTCCAAATGCGTCTCTTCATATTTCCAAATGCACGTCTCTTCGCATGTCTCTTCATACCCTCAAACACATGTCTCTTCATATTTCCAAACACGAGAGTACCATGTAGGTAATCAGGATATCTCCTGCAGTTATAAACATCAACACTCCCTCTTAGCAAAGGAGATATCATTTGCAGATTTCATGTCATCACGACATACACAATGGCTACACGTGTGTCAACAAATTTTTTTTTATCACAAATTTCCTCAACATAATATTGTCATCTCAGCATGACATTCACCATGGCTACTCCCAGAGGGTGAAGGAACATAAAACTAAGTCATGGAGTCTCACACATGACTCCCACCATGGCTACTCGTAGAGGGTGGATCTACGATGGCTACTCGTAGAGGGTGGAACAAGGGCTTTCACCTCAAACTTCTCTCGCAGAGAAGAATGCATTAACAAGGGATTGCACCTCGAACTTCTCCCTCACGGAGAAGAACTCATTAACAAGGGATTGCACCTCGAACTTCTCCCTCATAGAGAAGAACTCATTGTCAAGGGATTGCACCTCGAACTTCTCCCTCACAAAGAAGAACTCACCTCAATTTTCTCCGTCTCAGAGAAAACTGCATTAAAGCACATAAAAGATCATATGAATGCTGAGACTCCCTCTCAATAGGGGCAGCAAACTCACAACTTTGATTATTGCAATAAATTAATTGAGTCCAATGTTTGATCAAACAAGAAGCTTTTGCAGTCACACTGCTTCACGAGCTTGCTGATCCTCTGCAAGGAACATGGCTCTCTCCATTTGCCACTCAAGCTCCCTCTGAATCTTCAAGCACTTGCATCAACCTCCTGACCTTATCTTAGATCACCCTATTCTAGGGCTACCAATGTCAAATTCATATTGACTATTAAAATCTGTTCTTTGCATCTGAAGGGTCTCCCTCTGAATATCATATTCTCCTCTTCCAAGAAGCAAATCACAATGACAAATTGTATAGGTTTCTTTCTCTTTAGTGACACCAAATCAGTCCCATGGCTGCAAGCAGTGTCCCCATGTTCATTTCTACAGCCTGCGTAACTTTGCATGTAATCTCTCATCATCCCGTTGCTTCTCGATCCCTCCTGGAAGCATTTTTTAGAGAGATTAGTAATAGAAAACTATCATGAAGGGAAATATACAGATCGATACTAAAAGCATACACTATTCCTAGTGTTATAACATGAATTGCATCAATATTCAAAGGCATAATCATAAAATACTTTAAGAATGCCTATACTTATCTCTCAAATGCGCCAATCATTCCTTTGTTAGCAACAAAGTCAATAGATTAGACGCAAAAATCAGTTGAGACTGCTTTACAAATGCACCACATATGAAATCTGCCTTTCCAACCTCTGCTGGAGCTTCCTCTTAAGAATTCAATAGAAATTATAAGTGCTGATTTTTCAATAAACATCAAACTGTGATCTCTTCCCTTAGCTGAATACACATGACTTCTGCTAGAACCATCCTCATTACATGAGCAGATAACAGAGAATGAAGGCACAAACCATTAAAGAATACAAAAAAAGTAATAATTTTCAATAGGCTCTACCAGAACAGGTGCGAATGATAGCTCCTGCCGCTACCAACATTCAACACACAAATTGCCTATGAAATACTCATTGCAAACTGCAACAGATACATGAATTAATAAACAAGAGAAACTCCCTTATTTGCTGTTATCCAACCCGCTCTGATACCATGTTAATGTTTTGCCCAGAAATAAAGATAAACAACAATAAAGAACACTAAGATACAGAAAGACAACAATTTATCCTAGGAAAACCCTCTAACTTGAGGGGAAAAACCTAGCCACACCAAAAATATCTCTTTTATTAAATAATAGAGGGCCGAGTACAATGCTTCTAACTAAATAAAAATCTCATCACACAAAGCAATGATATATATCTTGAATTGAGAAACTCTTCATATCATAACCTAAAGTCTCTTCATTTTCCAAATGCGTGTCTCTTCATATTTCCAAATGCATGTCTCTTTGCATGTCTCTTCATACCCTCAAACACATGTCTCTTCATATTTCCAAACATGAGTATATGAAAGAGCACCGTGCAAGTAATCAGATATTTCCTGCAACTATAAACATCAACAGGCATGGCAATAACTAATAGGAAATCCGCTACTACCTGTAGCACACATAGGGCCAGGATGGCTGATTGCCTTTTATTGGGCACATTTTGGCATGCAGGCAGTTGGAGAGGAGACTGCACTAGCTCAGTCTAGTGCACCAAGGCAGAAGAAGCATAAGTGCCAACCTACTAGCTCGCCAACAAGCCCATTTGGAACTGGCCAACATAGTGATACACTGACCATTACGATGTCATCCTCATCTAGTGAGGAAAGTTTCTCGAATAGTGCCAGTGTGAGTTCAAAGGATTCGGTAGTAGAGGTATACTCAATGCCGGTGGGACCACAACTTCATCAGGCCAACATTGCTATGGGTAGTGTTTCTTTTGCACCTGCCTTACATGCATAGTTGGGCTGATGAGGACAAATACTTTGAGAATGTCCACACCAATAGGAGTACAGGAGGCCACACCAGTGGCTATCCTCTAACAGTGGAAAGGTCCACCAACCACATTCGTGACAATGGCTACCACATGCCTAGTGTCGCAGTTGCCAACCAACCATTTACCGTGGCCGCTATATCATCCCAACAAGGCAAAGTAGGGGCGGATAATTAGTTGATGAAGTTTTAGGCAGTACCTTCCGCCCTTCCAACACCATCACCCAGTCTCCTAGGGGACTTAGAGTTCGTGGAAGGAGGATTAGCACAACAAGAAGCAGTTGTCGAAGAGAGCCCTGTGTGCGTGGAGGAGTTGGAGTTGGCAGATATAGGGCAACCAAGTGAGCAGGAGGTTGTGGTGGTCACACAGTTGGTTGCGGCTAAGGCAAAGGCTAAAGTCATAGTGCTAAGAGGAGCAAAGGAGAACCATATTTCACATATTAGAGTTTCCAAGCCATATCCCAAAAATTCCCTAGGTTCATTACAATAGTACTTGGCCGAATTAGCAAACATTGCCATGGTCAATTGAAGGGTGGTAGAACTCTTAGGACAGATAAGCTTGGCACCACTCAACCATTTTAGAAACTTGAGGGGAAAGCTCCGTAGGATGCCACGAGACCTCAATTGAGCCCAAGAGTGTTGAATAACCAACAAAGTCAATCTGAACCCTTGACCCACAAGAAACCAACTCAGTGGGGGCCCATAAGCAACCAACTCAATAGATGTCTACTTAATTGAGGGGATGGATACTCCTGCATCTCCCTATTATGTTTCCTTCCTAGTTTCTAAGATGATTGCTTTATTATAATCCAATGAATAAGCACTAATCCTAAATCCTTGATGGAATGACGATGTAATTCAATAATATATAAAGTAAAGACTTCATAGAAGATTCCATAATAAACAATGACTTATCCCTATAGCTTACCAATTTTTTGTAAAATGTAAATTGCTGCTTTATTTGTATTCACTTCACATCTCAAAATCTCTATTCTGATCCCTCCTTCCTCAAATGAGGCTTCCTCCTTTTATACCCTCCAAGGTGGGAAGGGTTAGAACTCTTAGTTTTGAAAGTATACTTGTGCAACCGCTGCCCTTTCACCTTGCAATTGCTGCCCCTTTGTGATGTCCCATTTTGAGGGTTGAATTTAATAAATAATACCATGATAATAAATTATAAAATATACCTTAATAAATAAATAATAATTAACAATAAATAAATAATAATAAAATATTTATTATAATATAATTGCAAACAACAAAGTTAATGAAATTATAATATCATCAAGGGAAGACTACTTCAAAAAGACATGACCGCTGGGAGATAGAAGTATAAAAGGAGATTGAACACCATTCCCAGGGAAACTATTCTGACAGATTCAAGTGGAAGTTTTATATTATCGTTCTAGACGGAGGTGAATAACGATTAATCATGATAACCGGCATGGAACATACAAAGCAATGTTACGAAAAATATGCATGATTGAAGACAAAGTATGAATAGAGGATTTGCATGGGTATCTATTATCGCGACTTCAGATGTTTATGAAAACAATGCTCATGAGAAAGTATCGGGCATATACTCTCAGAAAACGTCACATTCCTGGAACATTATCTCAGGTTGGAAGCTTGGTGGTCATAGAGTATATATATTGGGTTTGAAGACTATTAACAATGACCGCAGAAACAACTATTTCACTAAGTAGCCGATCCTGATTCTGGTTTGGATCCTGATCCGGATTATGATTCGGGAATTCGGCAATTTTTTTTTGGGCCGGATCCTGGTTCCGTGGGTATATATATAGACATTTTCGATATATATATATATATATATATATATTTGTGTGTGTGTGTGTGTGTGTATGTATATTCATAGATTCCATACATGTAACATGTCAATGCTCATTCATCATTAGTTCAAAACTTCAAACTTCAAACATATAATGATAATAATAAGAAGTTAGAAGCTTGATTCGCATAAAATGATAATCCATAATTGCCAATATATGATTATATGATATATCATATTCATATTTTGCAAAAGTCTCAAAATGTCATTACATGACGAACAAAACAAAAATGGTGAGAAATGCTTGAGAGATGAATGAATGACCTTCAAATTGTTAAGAAATGTAGATCTGAAGATAATTTATAAACTAATATGTAGTAGAATGCAATTGCCTTGGTGATTGATTGATTCTACAAAAATATATTTGTATTTATATATAGAATCTATAATGAATAGTTG
>MU223642.1:4607093-4684311 GCA_018584345.1 Thuja plicata
ATGAGTTCGTTCCAATATATATTTATCAGAGAAATATATATATTAACAATTATTATTAATATTATATATATATACATATATATATAATATATGCATAGTTAAACACGAACGAACAATATGTTAACACAAATGACCAAATGTATGCTTTACTAGTCGAATTAGGATTTAGAGGCTTTTTAGTTTTAAAAAAAATAATAAATTGGCATGTGTGGCTTGTTTTTGGGCACCCACATGCTCGGATTCTTGTGGATTCCTCCGGATTCTGTCCGGATTCTGGCAGGATTCCTGACTGGAATTTGGATTCTCTGTGGATTCTGAGTGCAGAATCCAGAGAGAATCCAGATTCCAATCAGGAATCCGGGCAGAATCCGAGCAGAATCAGGGTCCGGATCGTACCAGAATCAGGATCCGAGGCATATCAGAGGGATCGGGTAACATAGCTATTTCACAATTAGAAGAGGAGTTTCAATTCACAAGGGATATTACATGTTTGCAACATATACCTTGGTAGTCTGACATCGCTATATAATTACTGACAGTCCACTCAATATGTCCAAGGGAAAGAATGTCTTTGTCTCTAGCTGGATTGCTAACTTCTGTGATCGGCCCCTTGCAATGCGAATCGAGGTGATGCAATAATCCCAGACCGTTGGTAATTACTTGTTCCTTCCACTGGTATCTCGAGAGCTGGATGGCGATCAAACTTGCCGCTTTATACCAGACCTCAGAATGACTCTGATTCCATTAATCATTGAGTACAGAGCTCGGTCACTCTCTTAGAGGCTATGCAGAATACATTCAAATGGAAGTCTGCACCTTACATCTTGTTTGATACTTCCACATTGATGGTTGCCACGAAGGAGCTCCATGATATTTGAATCTTCTGCTGTGATAGCTTAGATGATTGTACTTCCAAATACTAGCGCTTCTACATGTCGAAGTTGTTGCAATTAATTAGTTATTTCACCAAAGCCATAAATTCTCAACATATAGACTGCAACGAATCAGAATTTGGGAATATTTACAGTGAGAAGAGAAATTAATTACCAGCTCTAAATATTATATTCCCGTGATTATTTCTATGATACAAAACGTGACATTGACAAATTTGAAATCTTTGAAATATAATGTCGGCTTGGTGGAGATCCCAATAGGGCACATGAAGATTAAAATTATCGGGCTTGTTATTGTATATTCGAGGGAATATATCAGAAGAAGGAAAGGAGAGTTAATCATCTGCATGAAACATTCCCATGGAGTTCACCACTAATGAGGATCTAATCTTCGCGGTATTATCTATCATTGCCGTGGATAGCAACATCTCATGAACTCTACCTCTTAGTTATTGGGTTGCATCAATTGATCATGTCAAGATGAGAAAGACTACAAGCATACGTGGAGGTCCCTTCTACTTCTCTGACCTTGTCCATGAAGAAGTTGGACTAAGCAAACCTTGGAACCTATACCGGAGTAACTTCAGAATTAACCGCACTAAATTTCAAGGGTGCGAGAAAATGTGCAACACATTGGCTCTTTGACAGCTATCAGGAATGGTGACTCCCAACGCCAATCCTCCATCGGTATCTCCACAGGTGTTGTGGAGCTCATTTCATAATTCATCCTTAATTGCCAATTGGCATCGACTGCGAGTGGGGCCAGGTTTCATTCTTTGTACTGAACTCATATAGATTCTCGTTGATAGCTCAAGGATTGACAAATTCTGCAAACAACTATAATTGAAATTGTTCATTCAAGCAAGTCTGTAATGTAAGAGTCAGAGCTGAATGAAAATTTAAGGTCAGATTGGGAAGGGACATTACATCTTTGTTAAGGATAATAAAGGTCGCTGCTAGGAATAAATGGTAATTATTATTATTCCAAGGAAACTTCTAACCGGCAATGGGAATTAATTCTTTCCTTTGTAATTGGGTCTGCACCTCATGTTCAACAATTATTTTTATTTTTCCTATTTTTGCCTAGACTTATTTGTAAAGTCAGCCCCTTCAAGTTTTTGCCTAGATTTATTTATAAGTTTGGTCCCTTGAATTGTTTGCGTAGACTTATAAAAAGGCCGGCCCCTTGAATTGCTAATATATTGTTGCCTAGGTTTGCTATTAATAAAGGCTGCACATGTTTTATTAAGTCCGGTAAGCCTAGTGTGGCAGTGGCATCACAGTCCATGCTCCCTAAGATCACTTTTCCTCAAGCAATGATCATAGAGATGGTGTTCAAGATTATTCCCAAAATGACTTTGGACTTTGCATGTTTCTGCTTTTTGAAGATCTATCTCACAATTCAACTTCCGGCACTTCTCTGATTTTATCTTGAGTTGCAAGTTTGAACCGGGATATGTATTTTCCCTTCAAAGTGAGGTATGATAGGAAGAGGAACCTTCTGTATATTAAAGTGAGAATTGGAAGTGTGACACACATTTATGATTTTAATTGTGCTGTTTTCTAGTAATGCTTGTCTTGTGCCATGATGTAAGGTACATGTATAGTGGGTGAAAGATCTTAGGACGAAGAAGAACTCACCAAATTTTTCCGCATCAAGATACAAGTCAAGGGTAAGGAGATTGATACATTGTTTGATACACGCTCACAGGCAAACCTAATGTCCCAGAGTTTGTGAGCTTAGCTTGTACAATTGCTAAGCTTAAGATGGGTACTCAACTCATTACATATGTTCTCGAGACCAAAATTCACAAATTGTTTAGATGGAGAAAATTAAATCCTTGATTGACTGTAAAGTAGTGAATACACATCTTTTTGATAATTAGACCTGTAACGGGGTGCTCATTAGAAAAATCTTACCATTATAATGGGGAAGATACTTTATAGTTGGTAATGGGGAGTTGATTAAAATAAATGTTAAATTGATTTGGATGAGCATTATCTGAAACCTATAAAGTAGCTAGAAATTTTTAAATTGGTTACAAATGGTTATGGGTTCTTTTATAGCGTACTGATTTCCTATTGTAAAAAAATGTTTGAGGAATAATGAAAAGGCATTTATAGGAAGGTCTGCACCACCTTTTATATTTTACATTGCGCGAGCCAATTGCTTAATTGTTTGATTGTGGAAAGTAATATTTTATTTCTGTAACTAGAGTTACTTGCCTGTTTAAAATGCCATCTCTAATGCTGATTAATCTCCTCAGAGAATGCACAAAATAGAATAACTTGAATCCTTCTCTTGTCCACCTGCATGCCTCGAACAATAGTAATATAGTCAAAGTATAAAATCTCTACGTTCCTCATCTTGCCCTTAAATTCTCTTACAAGTAGAGGTTCCTGCTCTAGAATCCTATTGATCAGTTTTAGATACTGCATCTGAACATTAGCTACTAGATTCGCCTTGAGTCTGAAAGTAGCTCAAGTATTAATTACGTTGAAGGATACAGCTAAGAACTCCATGTGATCAACAAGGCATTTTAAGTTGCACATACACTCGACATACAACAATTATTTTCTGGTAGCTTGACCTAAAGTAATTTGAAGGCATACCAGAATCCTTTACCTACTATGATTGTAGGGACTGCTTGTTGAATGCTATACTATGCATTTTTCTGGAAACACGTGAATTTCAAATAAAAACTATGTGACTTGCCATAAAATAAATTAGTATTCATGTCCTCCACCACCATACTTCTTGCTGTCCAAACATCTTGCCCCTTGCTAGAAGTCCTTGCTGTGACTACTGCCATTTATGTATTAGAGACAATTTCAAGAACCTAGATCTGTATGTCACCCATGGGATGTAGATCAATAATGATACTATATCCATCATTAATCTCTACCTTCATGTATTTCAGTTTACTTCCCACATTCCATACCCTTGTGGAAAAATGTACTAATTATTATTATTTTTATCTTCCTTGTGATGCTTCCCATGATGATAATAATTTGGCCACAACACAACTTGAGGTGATAGACACAGGCAGAGTTCCTACATTGTTACAAGCATTCCCATTTCACCGAAACATATGCATTGTATTCAATCCAATTTTTATTTTGTATTCATGCTATCTAGTCTTTACTTTTGTACACACATTTGTCTGTTGTTGTAGGTTGAGTACACAGAAATCTCTCATCTTGAGTGGGAACGTTGATAAGCATTGATAAGCATTTAGCAGCTGTAGTTCGTTTGCAGTATATGGATGCATTTGTCCTTTTAAGATTTTGGGTCATAGTTTGGCAGTCAACGCTCAGGCATATGGTGGTAATACTTACATATATGGAGTTGTTTCAATGGAATTATGCATGGTGCAACTAGAGAAAAGGAAGGCATTTCTTGTTGGGGAAGACGGATAGGTTGTAAGGTACAGTGAATATTTTAGGTCAATGCAAAATGAGATACCAGTTTGGGAATGATTTTCTATTGAATATTGTTCAATAAGGTTTACAAGTATACTCTCCTGTGGATTTGAACCTCTGGCCTCCCTTATGGAGCGTACATGGCTTATATCAGATTGGATGAAGGGATCACATGGCAATTAGCAGTCCGTGCCCATGACTTAACAATCTTTAACCAATTCAAGTAGCTTTTACCCCTCCCTCTTGAATGCCAAAAAGTGTTATTTACACTAGCAATTGTAATCCTTTGTCCTTTCCATGTTGGATGATTCTGTTTTTTAGAAGATGCCATGGATATATTGAAAATGAAGGAGAGTATGGAAACGTGTCTCCTTAATTCGCATAGAGTACGAAGGTAGATGATCCTTTTCTGGTCAGAGGTCTTCTAAATAGCTTGTGTATGCTGCAGTCTAGCCTGTCTAGAATTGACGCCTTACAGTTTTCCTCTAGTACTACTATCAGTTACTTTGCTTGGAATGTATTGATTTTTGATTGAATTTTTTAATTTTTAATTTTTAATTTTTTTCAAGTACATTATTGTAGATATGAATAGATCATAATTATAAATTTTCACGTCGTTTTCTCTCCTAAAAATAATGACTATGTTTACCTGATTGAAAGGCATAAGATCCCTACAAATCATATTTGTAAGGTCTTTGAATAATGCAAAATGTCTCATTAAATGTGTTTATCACCAGTTTGATATGATACTTGGTTTCTTCTTAATGTTATTGACTTCAAAAACTTGTTTTCTGTATAGTTCACAGAGAAGTATACTTTTCTGGGTCAGTTTGGGTGCATTTTCAGTTGGACTACAATGTCAATTCTAAAATCATATCACTTGAAAGTTAAATCTCAGGAGACTATGGTCATACTGCATGAACTGAATAAAGATGTTGTATCTTTAGTTGTGTATGGTATTTTTAAAAATGTTATATATATTTCTGCCTTTGATATTTAGTTGTTTTCTTGGAAATGTGTCAAACAGCAGTTTGCTAACGTGTGCAATATGTTCACTGCAAGGAGCAACTATATGATATACAAAGTGTGATAAAAAATCAAACTTTATCACTTATACTAGTGTTAAACTTGTTAGATACTTTTGGGATTTTTTTTTGGAGTGTCCCTTTGACCTGCAGGCTGGCAGGATCAAAGCTCTGATACTAACTGTAATGTCCCCTTTTTGTATATACCTAATTCTGCCTCAAAAAATAACAAATTAAAAAATTACAATTTATTTACAAGAGTATTCTTTCACTAGATTACACAATAGTAATTGAATTTAGGAAAAAAATCAATTAACTTCAAACAAATGATAATGAATTTTCTTATTATAAACATGCACACAATAGCTTCAACCATACTAGAAACTTGATGGGAAAGCAACGTAGAATGCTGGGAGACTATCCTCCACAATTAAGCCCAAGAGCGTCAAACAACCAACCAAGTTAATCCGACCCCTTGGCCCACAAGCAACCAACTCAATGGGGGTCCACAAGCAACTGATTTAATGGGTGTCTACTTAATTGAGGGGACCCATACTCCTGCATCTCCCTATTATGTTTCCTTCCTAGTTTCTAATATGATTGCTTTATTAAAATCCAATAAACAATTACTAATCCTAAATCCTTGATGGAATGACAATGTAATTCAATAATAAATAAATTAAAGACTTCATAGGAGATTCTAATAAAAAATAGACTTATCCGTATTGCATACCTTGTAAAATGTAAAGTGCTGCTTTTTTTGGATTTACTTCAGATCTCAGAATCTCTTTTCTGATTCCACCTTCCTCAAATGAGGCTGCCTCCTTTTATAGTCTCCAAGGTGGGAAGGGTCACACCTCTTAGTTTTGAAAAGATACAACTTGTGCAAAATGCTACGCTTTCACATTTCAATTGCTGCCCTTTGTTAAGGATAATAAAGGTCACTGCTAGGGATAAACGATAATTAATATTGCTCCAAGGAAATTGCCAACCAGTAATGGTAATTAATACTTTCTTTTGTAACTGGATCAGCCCCTAATATTGAACAATTATTATTATTTCTTCTATTCTTGCCTTAAAGTTGGCGTAGATTTATTTAGAAGGTCGGCCTTTGATTACTAATATATTGTTGCCTAGGTTTATTTTTTTTGGTCGGTAATAGAAGCTTTTGACTAGAGCGATAACTAGTGAGGCCACAAATCTGGGGGACCTCATCCCCATGAAACCATCATATCAGACCCGCGATCCAGCGAGTCCAATAGGGACACTGGCCCGGGTCGTCCGGTCCGCGAGCACACCACGACTAGCGAGGGTTTGACAACTGGAACATGAACACCACTATCTTCAAACTCCTCCATTGCAAGTACTCCCTTGTCAACGATCCTTTCCGACTCCCGTGACTGCTATGCAATGCATACGCCGAGTGCTGCCTATGAAATTCAAACCATGAATTATGCTGACCAACAATTCCTTCCAACTCCTATGCCTAGCATAGACTGTCTCGCTTGATTGCACTTCCCGTGGTTCGAACATTGAACCTCCCAGTTACTGGGGCTCGTAGCCACCGCTGCGTTATGAGCTCATGCTCTTGTCGCCCAGGTTTATTATTAATAAAGGCTGCACTTATTTTATTAAGGCTGCTAAGCCTAGTGTGGCAGGGGTATGCCACAACTTTACCCTTGGACTATAATAGTCAAAATGTAAAAAAGTTCAAGTGAGAGTTAATACCCTCAAAATGGACATTGAAACTCAGTTTTCTTTCTGAATAAGCAATGTACAATGGTCGAAACAAGATTAATCTAGACTTCAAATGTTCAAATAGATCTTACAAAGGTATTCAATAAATCCAATTGATAACAGCCAAGTGATGGAACTGCCTAAATTGATCACAAAAAATCATTTTAAGGTTACATTGCTTGAGAAGAATGAGTTTATGGAAGGATCTTAGAAAATGCAATCAGAGTGCATGCCTTGAAGGCCAAATTGCTGTTGAATGTACATTCTTTATGCTAATGACCAATATACCAATCTATTGGCACATTGTAATATTGAGAGTTTTTTCGTCCTCATGGGGACATCAGAATGATCTGTTCTCTTCAAATGCAAGGATATGTATTGTGTTCTTAACTGGCTGGATGGTGAGGTGGTGATTACAAGGAAACATGAAGCTCTGGAGATGGATATATTGTTGAAGTTATGTAGCTGCGAGAGAGATCAATTACCTATGATTGTCTGCAGTAAGGACTCGATCTGCTCTGTGATTGATTGGCATTGAGACATTTCTAGTTTCTCTCTCTTATTGTGATAACAAGTATGTTTATGCTGAAGCTTGAGATGATTTCAGTTTTGTTGTTGAAGAGTCTGCTGAACCGGCGTCGGTTCTCTTTCCCTTATTATGTTCGCTGGATTAAGATGACATGGCATCGTTCGTGGATGACTTGGCATTATGGTTCGCTGTGTGTTGTACATCGACCGTTAAAGTCTTTGATATGCCATTAGGTTATATTTATTGTTTATAACTTTATTGTATCCGCTATGAAGTAAAAAATGGACGATGGTATGGGATGTCTCCTCACATTCCTCCGTGAAGTTCTTTTGAATCTGCTGAAGTTGATGACTTGTCTTCATAGCTGCCGTGTTGTCAATCACCAATTCATTGTGTGAAGAACGATGGAATTTTCTTGAACAGTTTTATATTTATGATTCACAGTGATGTGTAATGGATCTTTTTATGCATTATGTGGGTGTCTTTTCGGTGCCTTGGAAGCATCTGCTCAGATGCTTAAAGCATTATATATGTTTTATATTCAAACAGTGATGAGAGCATGTGTATTGGGATTGTGAAGAAAGGCATCTATTGATTGATTATCAATCATATATGCCTGAGATCATTGTATTTGTTTTGATCATTCTATAAAGGATCTATCTTTTGTGGGGCTAGGTTTTTCACCCTCAAGTGCAGGGTTTTCCCAGGATATATGTTTGTGTTTACTGTTCTTTGTGTTTTGCATTTCAGTTCATTGAAATTTATATATTCTGGTTCAAAACATTAACATGGTATCAGAGTGGGTCTAAAGAAAAGATCCAGAACCAGAACTCTTAAGCTTTGAGATATTCTATTTACGATGAATATTCTTGGACCATCACAAGTTATGGATAGGTCTTCTTGGTTCAGTTATGATCATTCAAGATTGAGGATTGCTCATGTTTACGAGAGGTATTCTTTAAGGAGATGTTCATTGGTATTCATTGTGCGAGATAGTATGCATGCAATGCTATGATCATTGTATGAATGCTGGATTGTGATTATTGTTCATATTGTTAAAAAAGATAATTGTGTATTGATCCTTATTTGTGTGCATGCTGGGATCTTGCTTGAGGAAGATTAGACAACAAAGAGGTACATATTTTATGATTATACCTTTGAATATTGATCATGAATTTTTGTGTAGTTAATATTAATTCATGTTATAACACTAAGAATAGTGTATGCTTTTAGCATTGATTTGTATATTTCTCTTCATGATAGGTTGATTCTATGAATTATTATTAATCTCTCTTGGTTGCAGGACGGATCGAAAAGCAACGAGATTATGAGAGATTCATGCAAAGTCATGCAGGCTGTAGAAATGAACATGGGGACGTTGCTTGCAGCCATGCGACTAAATTGGTGACACATAACTTCATTAAAGAGGAAGATCCTATACAGGTTGTCATTATGATTAGTTTCTTTGAAAAGGAAGAAATGATATTTCAGAGGGAGATTGTGTGGCAGAGGGAGAGTGCAAAAGCTCCTTGCTTGATCAAACATTGGAGTCAATCAATTATTGTGATATTCAAACTGTGAATATGCTGCCCCCGTTGAGAGGGAGTCTCAACATTTAGATGATCTTTATGTGCTTTAATGCATCTTTCTCCGAGAGAGAGAAATTTGAGATGAAATCCCTTGTTAATGAGTTCTCCTCCGTGAGGGAGAAGTTCGGGGTGCAATCCCTTGTTAATGAGTTCTTCTCTGTGAGGGAGAAGTTCGAGGTGCAATCCCTTGCTAATGAGTTCTTTTTCGTGAGGGAGAAGTTCGAGGTGCAATCCCTTGTTAATACATTCTTCTCTGCGAGAGAAGTTTGAGGTGAAAGCGCTTGTTCTACCTCTGGGAGTAGCCATGGTGGATCCACCCTTTGGGAGTAGCCATGGTGGAAGTCATGTGTGAGACTCCATGACTTGGTTTTCTATTTCTTTCACCCTCTGAGAGTAGTCATGGTGAATGTCATGTTGAGATGACAATATTATTTTGAGAAATTCTGTGATGAGATTTTTGTTACTGATTTTTTTTTGTTGTAGCTTCTTATGTTTGTCATGTTAAGAGATGGCAAGACATATGAATAATCTTTCTCTTGCTAAGAGGGAGTGTTGAAGTTATGTAGCTGCGAGAGAGATCAATTACCTGTGATTGTCTGCACTAAGGATTCAATTCGCCCAGTGATTGATTGGCATCAAGACATTTCTGGTTTCTCTCTCTTATTGTGATAACAATTATGTTTATGCTGAAGCTTGAGATGATTTCAGTTTTGTTGTTGAAGAATCTGTTGAACTGGCGTCGGTTCTCTTCCCCTTATTATGTTCGTTGGATTAAGATGTCATGGCATCGTTCGTGGATGACTTGGCATTATGGTTCGCTGTGTGTTGTACATCGATCGTTCGAGTCTTTGATATGCCACCAGGTTATATTTATTGTTTATAACTTTATCGTATCCGCTATGAAGTAAAAAATGGACGATGGTATGGGATGTCTCCTCACATTCCTCCATGAAGTTCTTTTGATTCTGGTGAAGTCGATGACTTGTCTTCATAGCTGCCGTGTTGTCAATCACCAATTCATTGTGTGAAGAACGATGGAATTTTCTTGAACGGTTTTATATTTATGATTCGCGGTGATGTGTAACAGATCTTTTTATGCATTATACGGGTGTCTTTTTGGTGCCTTGGAAGCATCTGCTCAGATGCTTAAAGCATTATAAATGTTTTGTATTCAAACAGTGATGAGAGCATGTGTATTGGGATTGTGAAGAAAGGCATCTATTGATTGATTATCAATCATATATGCCTGAGATCATTGTATTTGTTTTGATCATTCTATAAAGGATCTATCTTTTGTGGGGCTAGGTTTTTCACCCTCAAGTGCAGGGTTTTCCCAGGATATATGTTTGTGTTTACTGTTCTTTGTGTTTTGCATTTCAGTTCATTGAAATTTATATATTCTGGTTCAAAACATTAACATGGTATCAGAGTGGGTCTAAAGAAAAGATCCAGAACCAGAACTCTTAAGCTTTGAGATATTCTATTTACGATGAATATTCTTGGACCATCACAAGTTATGGATAGGTCTTCTTGGTTC
Organism: Thuja plicata; assembly: GCA_018584345.1. Lineage (NCBI taxonomy): Eukaryota > Viridiplantae > Streptophyta > Pinopsida > Cupressales > Cupressaceae > Thuja > Thuja plicata. The sequence goes on from MU223642.1 coordinate 4,617,827, forward strand.
AGTTATGATCATTCAAGATTGAGGATTGTTCATGTTTACGAGGGGTATTCTTTAAGGAGATGTTCATTGGTATTCATTTTTGCGAGATAGTATGCATGCAGTGCTATGATCATTGTATGAATGCTGGACTGTGATTATTGTTCATATTGTTAAAAAAGATAGCTGTGTATTGATCCTTATTTGTGTGCATGCTGGGATCTTGCTTGAGGAAGATTATACAACAAAGAGATACATATTTTATGATTATACCTTTGAATATTGATCATGAATTTTGTAGCTTTGTAACTCCAATGACATAATACATGAGGCATTTGATTCTTATGTTTTGTGTTATTTTTACCCATTTTGCATCGGTTGAATAGGTAAATTTTCTGTATTATTGTGGAAATCCATTGTTCATCCGTGGGAGCACTTAGTGTGCAACATGTGCAAAAAGATGCAGTCATTATCTTTGTAGCTTGGATTGAGTGCATTGGTATAGCTTATTTCATAGTGTGTGTTTACATTTCAGTTTCTATTTTTGTTAACTTGTTACAGCAGCATATTATTGATTTCTTTCATCATATAAATATGTGAATTTGTATTCTGCTTTTTTGATGAATCCTCTTTCTGTTTATATAAGTTTGTGAAATCTAAGTGGGTTTTTGCATGTCTACAGCTAGGGTTCTGTGAGTCATTTTCATTCAATTTTTCCCTTTTTACCTTTGATATTTCTGGTTAAAATACCAGAGATCCCCAAATTTTATTAGACAAGGGAGCTGCCCCTCTCAAACGTAGAGGAAGACTGCTATTGTATACTGATCTCTCCAACTGTTGGTACAATTGTGATTGTTCTTTGAGCTAACAAGGTCATTCTTGGAGATACAATTGAACTTTGAAGTGACAAGTCTTTTTACCAACAAATGCGTTACTTGACCTTAGCAACAATAGCTTCTTGTTTGTGAACTAGCATTTCATTTGGTTGAGTGTTGATCTTCACATAGGCATGGCATGCTTACCCATTCATCTTCAAAATATACATTTGTGTGTGTTACATTATGAAAAATTTAACATTTGCATTGCCCCAACGTTTTCACGTTTGCATTGCCTCCTCTACACAATGTATCTTCTTGGATTGTCATTAGTTTGTCCAATATATCTATCCTCTTGATGCCTTTCATATCTCTTTTGACACTCATTCCACTCAATACCATTGTTGGTCTCAATGTTCACCTTGCATGATGCTTCATGAATCAATCGTTTCTTCAATTTTGTGCCCTTAGCATAGTAAGGGAGTTCTCTACTAGCAACTTTTAATCAATTTGCGATGTAAAGAAGTTAAAAGCTTAAAGCCTCTGCTATTAATGTGTAGAATGGCACCACAAACTAAGGAATGTAGTAGTCAGTGGTGCCTTTTATAAATACATCTATGATGTGAGTCCATACCAGAACTGTACACTTCAGCTGAGTGATTAATTCAAGTTTCCAAGAGGAAAGCTAGTTGTAACTACTTTGGTGTCAACAAAGACATGTAGAGGCTAGACAACTGATAAAAAATGTGCTTAGACAACTCAACCTAGAACTCCTCATACAAGTCCTTGCCCAATAGTTCTCCGCATGTTATTGAAAATCTATGCAACAGCAGGTATCTTTTCTTAAATGGATTTCTCAAATTTGCATGAGAACTATTTGTGGATCTCACCATGTGTTACTTGCCAAGGCATCTTGCCGAACAATGTAGAGTCTCATAGAGGGTCTTGTCAATGGAACCAAAATGTTTATCATTTATCTTCTTTTATTTTAGCTTCCCACTTCATGACTAACTCATTGCTCTAGTTTTCTTATGTGCTGACCTACAGTCACAAATCTCACCTAAAGCACAGGAAGTGATTGACACGATTATTAGAAACCTATGCACTAAACTATTTAGCGAAAGAAAATAACAAACATTTAAGAGTAAGAGAAAAGCTTACTTAGAAGTAAACATGCACACAAATACAAAGAATGAGATTTATTCATATTAATCCTCTGATCATTTACAGCCTCAAAGCATCTCTGTTTGATTATTACAATTGTGGGTTTATAATGCTTAATTGGAGCTCTTGTTGACTTGTGGTAATTGACTGCATCATTAATTTTGGCTTACTTTGAGCACAATATAGTAATTACTTACATCTGGACTTACAATTTCAGTTATCACTTAATTGTGCGCGCAAATTTGAACTGCTTGACAGCACAGTTAGCTAGCTAAGGATTTACACGAGTAAGATATTTTTTTGCCAACAGGAAGTCTATATTCTAGAGTTGAGTGCCACCTATAGAATAAAAGCATAATATATGAAACTTCTTGAATGCCTTAGGTGATAACTGATACACTACTTCACTCAAATTACATTTGCTAATTAGAGATAACCAGAAATAAAGCCAACATGCCTGGTAAGGTTTGTGTTGGATTTTAAAGGGACATAGAAGAAATAGATTCCTTAAGCTCATTATGATGTCTGTTGTTGTTGAGAATAATTATTTATGCATGATGTCATTAGTCAGACGTTCTTGTAGTGCTATTTTGATCCTTAAACATTTGTAAATGTTCTTGAAGAGCAGTTTGAGTTTCAAAGAAGATAAATGGTTTATCTTTATAATTATTTCTGATGTCTCAACTATCATGAGTTTTGGTGGGAGGCGAGGTGTTACTGTTTGTAACGAGATTCAAGAAGTTCTCAATTCACCTCTTTCCATTGTCCTTACCACTGACGGTTACCTTTTTTCCCTTGGGCATTGTCACCTTAGATGTAAGGTATTATTTCTTGTATTACTGGAAAGATTACTTTCTTTCATCCTACTGCAAATGTTGCGGATACTAGCATCATCTGTATGCAGTTGTCTATAAGAAGATATCGTAGTGATGTAGTCTATGCTCTCAAGTGATTTTGGCATGGAATTATTAAGCTTTAATATTTGTTTGCATTTACTTGAGAATGTAATGGCTAAATCATATGAATCATTTGATTTATGGTTTTTGAGGGGAAGTCTTGGAAACTCTGATGATATTTATTGTGCGAAATATTGTCTGACCATAAGCAGTTTGTGAGGGCTGCCTGATGAGCATTTATGTTTTTCAAACTTGAGCACCTAAATAGAAAAGTGAACTAATTTTGAGCTGTTACATTTTCCACAGGATATCATAATGTATATCAACTCACCAGGAGGGTCAGTTACTGCTGGTATGCGCAGATCAGTTAATTGACTGAATTGGATCATTCTTAGTGTGTCAGAAACTGGGCATCACATGAAGTGCTGAGTTTTAGGTCTTGCTTTTTATTTGTATTACTCTTTTTCTTACTAATTCTATGGTGTTCTGCCTTTGTTTTTTGTAATATATGTCAGGTATGGCCATATTTGATACCATGAGGCATGTTCGCCCAGATGTAGCTACAGTTTGTGTTGGGCTTGCAGCAAGGTAGGATCTATTAAAAATGAGGCTTTGATGTCAAAGAATTTCAAATTGTTTATCAATGATTTGTACAGAGCATCATTCCAGTTTACTTGCTTTTAGTTTACAATTAATTAGAACGAAACTTTATCCCTTGTTTATTCTTCATGGTGAGTTTTTTTAACCATTTTTTCTTTTAAAAGAATTGTTATGTATTGATTTCACCAATCAAAATACTAATATAGAATCTAGATCATCAATTGTGCGATTCTCTAATTTATTGGGAATCTTGGTGAACAACTCCAAGTACGATCCACATTTATATATCTTGATTTGAGGTGGATAGGAAAATTTTAAATTTTGTTAGTTGCTTTTTTTTTTCCGAATAATCTATTTGAGGACATGACAAAAATCTGGGTGGTATTTATTAGAGTTAAATATCTCTCTATTTGTGTTTCTCTCTCTTCCCTAGATTTGTTTCTATTCTAATGGTCACTCTTCTTCCGTGTTTCCATATTCTCTCTCTGTTCAATGTGGAAACTTCCTTTTGTTTATATTTCTCTCTTCAGAATGTTTCTATTTCTCTCTTTGTGTTCGTTATAGAAACATTCTCTTGTACACTTGTATATATAGATCATTCTTGATCTCTGTTTAATAACACATTCATTATTTTACCATAATATGGTATCAGAGCTATAGGTCAACTTTTTCGAAAATTTTGTAATCCTCCATTGAGTGGAAATTTTCAAAATAGTTTCAGTTCTTTTTCCTAGCTTTTGTGTTCATTATTAGTTTTCAAAAAATTAATATAATTTCTTTTTTGAAATTATTCAAGATTGTTAATTTTTCAAAATTTATCTGCTACCCTAGGAATCTTCGAGCAGCTCATTTTTTTCCTGCACACATTTTTGGGCCCATTAATGGCCGCCTAGGGTTTCTGCACTTTCGACTAGGATTTTGACCCTTAAGTTTCAGTCGAAAAATTATTTTTCTTGTAGATTCTTAGTGGGTTTTTCAAACCCTCAACTGGGTGAAATTCGAAATTTTCTGGGTGCCTCAATTTCCATGCCAACGGATTTCAAATCTGACTTCAGATTCCTTATGGGTTTTTCAAGCTTTCTTTTGGGTCTTCGTTCATTTATCCTGGGTCTTCCGTCAATCTGCCTCAGAATCTGTGCTTTGGATTCATTCAACGCCGTATCAAATTTTTAATGGCGTCTCTCACCAAGATTATGTTGGAAGACAATCCAAGATTTAACGACAAGATTTACCACACCTGGAAGCAGGGAGGGTCTTAGCTGGTTTTGATCGATTTTTCACCTCAAAAATTGTCTCTGGTTTTTCCAATTTTTCACCACAAAAATTGTGACTACTGAGTCTCAGTTCTTCCGTGCACAATGAAGTTTTTTACTGCGATTTTTGCAAGGTTTTTTTACTTCTCGTGGCGCCTTTTGAGGATTTACTTGCAGACTTCTGTTTTGAAGTTAGATTGACCATTAAGAGAGGGTATTATAGTTAAATATCTCTCTTTATGTTTCTCTCTCTTTCGTAGATTTGTTTCAATTCTAATGGTCACTCTTCTTCCATGTTTCCATATTCTCTCTTTGTTCAATATGGAAACTTCCTTTTGTTTCTATTTTTTTCTTCAGAATGTTTCTATTTCTCTCTCTCTGTTCGTTATAGAAACATTCTCTTGTACACTTGTATATATAGATCATTCTTGATCTCTGTTTAATAACACATTCATTATTTTACCATAATAGTATTGATAGGCCCTTTTTCTTCGATAATTGGTAATGGAGGTACATTTGGGGGGTCTTTAGCTCTTAGATGCTGAACGATTGAGCTTTATAGTTTGAATCGATGTTATTGTTCCTACCATTGGTTGGGTTTGGGTTAAAGGGTTTGCTTCAGGGGTTCAGTCAAAAGCTTTTTGGGGTTTGGGTTTGTCAATGCAAAAACATATAAAATCAGAAATATTTGCATATTTGTCACATTAATTGAGTTCAGAATAGTACAGCATAAGATATTATATAATAACAAAATCACCATAAAAGTAAAAAATATTCTAATGTCAGTCAGTCAAACTTGAATTGAATGATATTAAAATTAAAATATAATAATGTTATTGTCAACATTAAACCATCACCAATCAAACATTGTCATATGGGTATTAAATAATATCATAATCACCATCCATATTAGATGTTGTGGGTATTGGTATATACCGTATATTAGAGCCATTGGCATTGGCACTAGCATTGACAGTCATACTCACTAGCTGGCTTGTCTTTAATGTCAAGGCTGTTATTGGTTTGGAACTTTGGACACCTGAATTTGTCTATTTGGGTTTGGGTTTGGTATGCAAGGGGAACAACCAAGGTACTTCCAACCATATTGGTCCTTTGTAATGTCCCCTTTTAGGATATCTTGGGATATTGGGACATTTACTTCAACATCTCAAACTCACTCTATCAAATTCTTTCAATTGGACTAAGTAATGGAGATTATGCAAAATATCATCTGCTATTTCAGATTCAATCATCAATATGTATATGCAATATGATATAGGTATCAATATGACTAATAGCAATGTCTAATATATCGATATGAAATTCGCTATGAATATGATATTCCTATCACTTATAGTGATAGTATAATGATTCAATTTCTGATATAGACTATATAAATATGCAATCGATATGTATTGCTTGCAGCAATCCGTTTGCTATGTCTGATATGACAATGTAATTATGCAAATATGGTAATATCGTTTTGTGCGATATGTTGCTGTTTCAGATCTTGACATATATGCCTGCAACTTGTTACTTAACATGCACGCTTAATGTCACTGGTGCTGTCTCTGATCTGCAATATTATTCTTGCAACCTATAAATTCCGAATGGCAGATGCTCAACCAAGCAGATCCAAATATGGATAAAAAGAAGAGATAAGTTTCCAATGCTTCCTTGAATGACTGATGTGAAAAGCCCTCTTAAATCTTCCTTCTTGAATGAAGAGTTGCCCTTTCATGAGACATGTCTCATACCTTATGGAGATCATACAATTTTCTGAAGAGTCTAATTGCTGTATTAATCTTTGACTGATTGTTATCGTGTCGCTTGAGATTAGTCTCCCATTAACATTGTCTCTTTTCATTAACTTGCACCTTTCCCTTATTTTAGATTTGCACCCTTCAACAAATAATAATCGCTGTCATAAACAAACTTAATCGATGACAATTAGAACATCATCATGCCACTTTAGATATTGGTTTTTCAATGGATTAACATCATGTCTAATTAGTCAATGTTTTCTGTTTATTATGGATTTACTGTCGTGTAATATCTATTGTCTTGTCCATCTACTAAGGTACTGTTTTTGTGTAGCAGGTCATACTCTCAGGAGATCTTTGGGTTTGTCAACAGTCCTTTGATGTAGGGGTTGGAAGGGAAATTGTAATAGAGCGCCCTAATAGCTGTTCTCCCTTGTTGCCACTGTAGCAGGGTGCCCTAAAGCTGTTCTCCTTTAATGTAGATTCCTTCTTTACCCTTTTGACGATCTATTGCAGTGCTGTTATGCATATTAAATATTTATTCGGATATAACAGAGATGTGCATATATATATATATATATATATATATATATATCTGTGTGTGTGTGTGTGTGTGTGTATAAAAGTTAAGCATTGATTTCTAGATACCACTGAAAATTGGAATATTAACAGATGACAGTTTGATCTGATCACTCGCTAAGCGTCCAATATTTATATATCTCCTCTGTTGTTTGATCTGAATATGTGAATTTTTATCTGCTGGTGCCTTTTGTCTGTGAGAATGATTTACTGATATGATTAGTTTTGATTGTTGATGCCACATATTTAGGGAATCATAAATAAGCCTTTTGTTATATTCTGGTCATCCCTGCTGTTTAATAATTATTTCTGATGTAATTGTATTTTCTCAGCTGCCATTCGATCTGATTACTTGATATCCTTATTATAGTTCGATGCCCTTCTTCAATGAAGTTCTTCTCTTTTAAATCTCCTTTTAGTGTAGGTAGTGTTGTGACCTTTTCACATATCGCCCCATTGCAAATGGGGACCTTACTTGTTTGGTCCACTTGGCCTTTTTGCTGATGAATTGTAGCTTCAATTGGATTAATCCTATCGATGAAATCAAATGCATTAGTGGCCTATCGGCCTTGAGCATTTCATTACTATCCTTCTTCTGTACACTGGTATGATTATGGTTATTACAATACATGATTAATAATTAGTAAATCAACAATCATGTATATATATATATATATATATATTTAATATTGTATATGTATATCATTAAATACACATATATACATGATTGAGTTTGATATAACAATTATTAATCATGCTGTTGATATTAATCATGCAGTTCATACTGTTGATATTAATTATGTCATGTATCGATATTGGATATCGACATTCACATTGTTGAGTATCGATAATAAATATCGGTATCATACTATGCTTTCGATAATATGTATTGAGCATAATATGGTATCGATATTTAATATCGACCTTGCATTGACTATTATGTGAATCGATAATGTGTATAGACTTTGGCATTAATTGCATGAATCGATAATAAGTATCGATTATCAGCCAACATATCAATTTGTATATTGATTGAGATTAGTTAATGATCAGTAATAAGACATGTCTCACGTAGAGACATGTCCCTATGGGAGACATGTCTCCACACTATTGTATATATGATGATCGATCAAAGTATCATGGGCAGTACAAAAATCTATAAGTGCTAAGCAAGACAACAATATATGCATTAAATATATCGGTGCCATTATATATAAGTTCAGATCAATATTACATTCTCATTATATCTAAGCATCATCTCATTGATATTCATATTAAGATCTCAGCAGATCAATATATATTCATGTGGCATTTATATTAATATATCCAAGTAAAATTATTGAGATACTGTGATCAACATATCATATAGAATCAGTATATACATCTGAAATTAGTGGTTAAAATTTGAAATACTATAACCTCTAAATTTGAGCAAATTTAACACTTTTTGGCTTTGGTTCTTGGTAATCCTGGCCTCAGTCCCCTGAAGTTCCTCGTGTTCCAAATATGAAGTGATGAAATTGCCCAAGTCTAGAATGAAGAGTTGTTTCCTACCCTTCAGGGTTTCAGTTTATTTAAGGCTTTCTTGATTGAGAACTGTGAATTTGGATGAAGTGTTGAGTTGAAAATCCTTCGAAGAATGAACCAATAAAATTTTAAGTCTTTTGGCGAAGTTCCTATTTTTTAGGGATTACTATTTTTTGTAAGTCTCAAATTGGCTTCATTTGCATTTGGTGAAGTTCCTATTTTTAGGGTTTCCTATTTTAGGGATGTCTATTTTTTGTAAGTCTCGGATTGCCATAATTTCACATTTGAACAAACTCACTATTTATAGTAAGTCTATTTTTAGCAGGTCATTTTGGGCAACTAATGAGTGCAAATAGAAGAGGGAGAAGGGTATCCATAAATGTGATCAGATGGTGCAGTCTAAAAAGTAGTTTGACAAACTAGCCTCCAAAAAAACTAGTCTCTGAAAAAAATAGTTTGAAAATACAGTCTCCTAAAAAATAACCTCTGAAAAAAGCAGTTCTAAAAAGCATCCCCTGAAAAAACAACCTCTAGAAAAAGTAGTTCAAAAAGCATCCCTTGAAATGCAGGCTTCGAAAAATGTAGTTCAAAAAAGTATCCCTTGAAAAAGCAGCCCCCGACAAAAACAATTTGAAAATTTGAAAAAGCACCTATAAGTGGAAAAATCAAGAAAACGTCCATCTTCGAAAAAATGAGCGAAAATAACTTAGTGGAAAGCATCAAAAGGTAGAAAAAACATTGAAAAGGCACACACCTCTTCGCAAGGTTGAAATGGGGTCGATGCACAATGCATTGTTCATTCTACAAAAGTGTGAGAATGTGGCAAAATAACTTATATAGGGGGACATTTAAAATTGTTGGGTGAGCTCAACATCGATAAGCAGTGCAGATGAGTTGAGATGGCTAAGTGTTGAGCAAGGCCGAGTTGGGAAAGCATTGCAAATGAGTTGAGATGGCTAAGTGTTGAGCAAGGCTGAGTTGGGAAAGCATTGCAAATGCGTTGAGATGGCTAAGTGTTGAGCAAGGCCGAGGTGGGAAAGCATTGCAAGTGAGTTGGGAAAGCATTGCAACCAAGTTGGGAAAGCATGAGAAATGAGCAAAAATGGCTAAGTGTTGGACAAAGATGCATGGAGGAACAACAAAATCCATGAAGACCAAGTTGGGATGAAGAAGAGAAGTCCAGAAAAATGGTTAAGTCCAAGAAAATCCTCCTATAGTGCTCAAATGCGTCTTGGGTGCAAATCCTAGGTAGGAAAGCAAAAATTTGTCTAAGTGTTGAAAATCCTCTTGTAGTGCTCAAATGCGCCTTGGGGACAAATCCAAGGTAGCCAAGGAGAAATTTGTGCAAGTGTTGAAAATCCTCCTGCAGTGCTCAAATGCACCTTGGGTGCAAATCTAAGGTAGGCAAGCAAAAAATTGTCGAAGTGTTTAAAATCCTCCTATAGTGCTCAAATGCACCTTGGACACAAATCTATAAGGTAGGAAAGCAAAAATTTGCCTAAGGGTTGAAAATCCTCTTGCAGTGCTCAAATGCGCCTTTTTCGCAAATCCAAGGTAGGTAAGCAAAAATTTGTCTAAGTGTTGAAAATCCTCGTGCAGTGCTCAAATGCACCTTGGACACAAATCTATAATGTAGGAAAGCAAAAATTTGCCTAAGGGTTGAAAATCCTCTTGCAGTGCTCAAATGCGCCTTTTTCGCAAATCCAAGGTAGGTAAGCAAAAATTTGTCTAAGTGTTGAAAATCCTCGTGCAGTGCTCAAACGCACCTTGGGCACATATCCAAGGTAGGCAAGCATAAATTTGTCCAAGTGTTGAAAATCCTCCTGCAGTACTCAAATGCGCCTTGGGCGCAAATTCAAAGTAGGCAAGCATAAATTTGTCTAAGTGTTGAAATTCCTCGTGCAGTGCTTAAATGTGCCTTGGGCCCAAATCCAAGGTAGGCAAGTAGAAATTTGTCTAAGTGTTGAAAATCCTCCTATAGTGCTCAAATGCGCCTTGGGCGCAAATCCAAGGTAGGCAAGCAAAAATTTATCCAAGGTAGGAAAGCAAAAATTTATCTTAGTGTTGAAAATCCTCTTGTAGTGCTCAAATGCATCTTGGGCACAAATCCAAGGTAGGCAAGCAACAATTTGTGTAAGTGTTGAAAATACTCCTGTTGTGCTCAAATGTGCCTTGGGTGCAAATCCAAGATAGGTAAGCAAAAAATTTTGTCTAAGGGTTGAAGATCCTTCTGTAGTGCTCAAATGCGCCTTGGGTGCAAATCCAAGATAGGTAAGCAGAAATTTGTGTAAGTGTTGAAGATCCTCTTGTAGTGCTCAAATGCGCCTTGGGCACAAATCCATGGTAGTCAAGGAACTATGGAAAAACATGAAAATCGTCTTGCATAGCCTATATGCCGCCTAGAGCACTAGTTCAGAGGGGCCAAGGAAAAGTTTGAAAGGACAAGAATCCTTTGTCATGCTCCATATGCTCCAATTGGCGTGGGTTTTGACATGCTTTGAGAAGGTGTTCAAAGTTATGAAAATCCTCTACAAGGTCTAGTATGGGCCCATGAAGTATGTTGATGAAGTTAAATGCCTTGAAGGGATATTTTTTTGGAAAAATTAAGAGCAAGAGACGTGCGCATTTTAGAGAGAATTTCTAGAGGTGTGATTTATAGAGAGAGGTGTGAGATTTTGAAGAAAAAGAATTCTAAAGCGAATTGGAAATAAAAAAGAAAGGATTGTTTTAGAGAGAGAAAATGTGGAAGAGTTTTTGTGTTATATTTTAAATTCCTCGCATGATTCTTATGTGAATTATTTTATTTTGTAGGAGGAAGAATTCTAGTTGAAGGTATTCGAGATTCGAGGCCTGAAAGATCAAAGTTCAATTATAAATGAAGAAGGAAGAGTGCAACACCTTGAAGTTCCTTTAGAAAATCCAAAGATCCTAGTCAGCAAAGAGCAAGGAGGAAGAATTCCGATTCCAGATGTTTAAGAGAGAAATTCAAGTTCTTGAGATCCAATTCAAGTATGAAAGAATTCAGCAATGACGTAATGGTCAACAAGAATGGCGCTTAATCACCTTCCAAAGTCGATGTGTCCTGGTTCACCGCATTCACTAAAGGGAATCCTTGACTGGCTATTTTGGGGTGACAGAGCATTTAATGCATAGTGGGCATTTATTTAACCCCTCTTCTGCTGAGTGGACTTACATAGTGGGCATTTATTACCCCACTAGAGTGACTCTCTTCTGATTGGTCCAAGTGGACCCTCTCATTAATTGTAGATTCTCTCTTCTTGTCCTAACCCTAATCAGGGTTGGTGTAATGTCCCTTGTTAGTTTAGGACTTGAAGTTGCCACAAAGTACTTAATAAGCTTATGACCTAAATTGACAAGATTATAATGATTCAATCTAGATAATCAAAGTAAGGGAATTATTCATTCATCTAATCATATTAAGTCATCTATATGCAATTATTAACATCCATATCCACCTTATTACTACTTTAGCTTGAGATGGAAGGTTTAGAAATGCAACCAAGGTACCTAGAGACCAAATACAATAGGCTCCCTCAAAGTTTACAGGTCCAAGCCCGTATCTTGTCTTGGGACTTTGCTCTCAAAGCTTCTGGGACGCTGACCCCTACCCTATCTTGGGACGGATTTCTTTGATTGGATTTAAACAAGCCCCTTCTTGGAGACATTATAGCCCCTTTCTTCTCAGACCAAAATACTAACAGAACTGAACATGGACATATACGATTATGACTCCATTATTGCTAATGAATATATATATTACAGATGTAAATATTAGATCATTCAGAGATATGTTACAGAACATTAGATATATACATTATATATAGATGATTCTGATTTCATCTTTTTTATCATATAATATATATAATAGACTGTATAAAGACTCTTTATTCCTTATAGAATATATATATACATATATCTTATATATTATATATGTATATTCACATCTGAAATATATATATATATATATAGTTCTGATCATTATTATTTGTACACACACACACACACACACACACACACACACACATTTAATATTAAGTAAATGATTCTGATTTATTATTATTAACAGATGCCTATATATATATAAATTAGATATCATTTCTGATTAATTAACATGAACTGATACGATGCATATCACATATGACTTCGGCCATATATTGGCCCTTAGCCCATATATAGAGAGTAATATTCAATCTGTTCTGGCTGTCAGACTTGCTGTCAGATGGTGAATACAGGCTTATTAATCTGTTAATATACTTGCACTTCCCTCTTTTCCCTGGTCAATGCCGAATGTATCTCATAAATTCTGATTCTGTAATCTTTTAAAATTAATACCAACTGCATTATATAACCCCTGATCAATGCTCTTTGTCTCTTCACTAATTGTTGTCTTAATCATTACTATTAGTATCTCTAACTAAACCAACCTTACCCGGCTTCCACCAAAGTCAATGATACCTCATTCATCTTATCATTCCCTAGTTTGAAGATTATTAAAACATAGGTTATTCCTTGACAAATCTAATATATGTCATCGTTCATACTTTACTCGATAACCATAATTTGCTGAAATATTATAATACTATTCAGTTCAGAATATCTATCATTAATCTTTGTTTGCCCGAGTCCTTAGTCAACACCATAAGTCGCTGAGATTATTGTTAATCTACTAATGTCGATTTCCCTTCCCTCTGTTCAGCGATATCATCTGTGTGACCATACGAGTCCTTGAACCTTTCCCTACGATAGTAATAGAGGGCCAGATACGATCGAGATTTCCTTACGATGCCAATTAATGACCACGATAATTAAATGTTTCCTATCATGGACACGATGATATTGTAACTCATGGCTAAATGCAATGGAATACACATTATGCCAATGGTCTTCCTGAATGCCTTAGCAACAATTATTATTATATCTTAATACCAACGTTTTCATGGATTCGACAATTCATACCAACCACCGTCACCTTCCTTAGTTTTATCTCTTAGTAGGAATTAATGTCCATATTTGTACCATCGTAATGTTAGCCGGTCATAGCCATGCTTGCCTAATATAATTGAGATTATATTGTATTTTATTATTTATTTATTTATATATATATATTTAATTATATTATTATTATTTATTTTCAAATTTTACTTTAGAACGGGGACATTACAGTTGGGGTGGCAAAATCTAGGCCGTTGGTTTTGTTTCAATCTTAGCCACCCATTGTAATTTGAGACCTATATAAAGGGCTCACTTCTCATTTGTAAAGGAGCGAATTTTGAGATTGGTGCTTAAGAACTACCAAGATAATAGAGTTGTTGAAGTTTGGTCTTCTCTTAATGTATTTTGGTGCTTCCATTTTCTCTTTATTCCCTCATTTAGAATAGATTTGTTTTGAAGTGTTTAGATAAATGTGATTGATATTGTTGTTATGGCGAAATCGTCTTGCTCATACCTTTTGTTCTTAGGTGATTCCTAAGTGTAGTGTAAGGTTGGTTCTGAGACCTAATGTGGATGCTTTACTTCTCTTTGATGCACATTGTTCTTTATGATGATGTTCATCAGGATATGAAAATTCTTTGCACAACCTTTGAAGATTGCTCCAGTTTTGTGTAGTTGTTGAATTTGGTGAAGCAATGTTTGGTGCATTTCATCGTAGCAGTAATTATCTATGAAGTTCTTCGGATTAGAATAGATCCCTCAACCCTACTCTCATTTACTTTCCGCGTATATTGTGAATAACCCCCCAAAATAGCACTTTCATTGCTATATCATCCAAAAGCTCCCATAGCTAGTATCATTTGAATCATCTTGAGAACGAGTACATAAGTCCCCTTGTGATACCAGCATATCACATCAGCCATTGAGCTTATCCACAGTAAAAAACTGACATAAAAGAACCTTGGAGTCTATTGTATGATCTTTTGCAAGATTTTGCTCAATAGAGGATAAGATATTTTGGTATTTTATTCTACTGTCGGTTCGGTCATAAAACACACATCAACAGGTAGTCACACCCTTTCATTTATTAATGCCCTTATGGGGTCACACCACCTCATTATGATTGCTGCTAAGCAAACAATTATTAATTATTTGCCATTGCCGTGTATTAACTTATTGCCTTCAGAAAGAATGGAATTGCTGTTGTTCTTTGTCAACTAATTCATTTAACCTCTCACCAGATCATTACCATATGAATGGTGATCATTGCTTAAATTGATTGCCGTTGTTTTAAGATAATTGCTTGCTTTTCATCTTCAATGTCGTTGCTAAGCATAGACTAGGCCTATTAATCATCGTTCCTTATTAAACTAGGATCATTGTCCCTCTTTTTTTATGATAGACGATTCTCATTATCATCAAGCAAGATTTTATGTTATGGGTTTTACTCCTCCGTTGACGAGGTCATGCCATCATTGCTTTGCTTGATGAATATGACAATGCTATTGTTCATTTTTTTTACAGTCTCATTACTAGAAGTGAAGAGGTATTATTATGTTCAAGTCATCTTTGTTTTCATCCTTGTCTTCATAACATTTTGTTCTTGTTGTTCTCTCATTTTGTAGTATAAAAAACCTTGGATGCATAAAAACATCAGCTTTATATTTATATGTAACCCAGTATTGCACCAAGGTGTTCAATTTTTGTGACACTAAAATATTGGTCATTGTGATTTTGTATGCTTATTCTGATATTATGCATATTTATCCTACATGTGTTTTGTGTTTATCTTCTACTTCTATTTTATACGAGTCAATACTTAGAGAAAATTTGAAGTTTTGGTTTAATAGAAATGTTTTTGAGTTTGAGTTTGAGTTGGTTTTGTACCTAGAATCTATGAAGTCTGGCTTGCCTACTTGGGACCCTGGTTCAAATTGGTTGTTGGTTCGGATCCGGTTCGCCTGTGGGTTCGAACCTAGGCAGGCTGGTTCATCCAGGCTGAACCCAGGTCGAAGCAGGGTCAAACCAGGCTGACCCAAGCAGACCAAGTGCAAACCAGGTACATTTCCACTGAGAAACATTCTATAATTTAGTGCGGAAAACAATTATTACAGAATTTGAGTAAGATCTTTAACATTACTAAACAAAATTTGCTGAAGTTTAGATATCTATTACATCAAATTAAACTAGCCCTCAAGATTTCTTCCAATGAAATTTTTATATCCAATTGCTGATAATGACCCCTGTTCGATTAATTGGAAGCTCTCTGCAGTGATAAACAATATATTTTAAAGTTTAAACATTAAACAATATCTTCAAGAGGTGAAGGGAGTTGCAAGCTACTTTTTAACATTTTTCAAGTAGGATGTTATTTACAAACAAACAAGCTCTTTGTACAGTGAAAAAGTAATAAGCATTTGAGGACTTGGAAAGCGAGAATGTTATTGGTGCAGTTGATCCCATTAGCATTGGCACTGTTTGTGAATCAACTAATGCCTTTGATGAAGAAGAAGACGATGAAGATTTAGATAATCCATTAGATGATTGAAACTTTGTATAAAGTTCCAATTGTTGAAAGTCAAAACATGATACTTGAACTCATTATTATTTTGATATTTTGATATTTTGACGTTGATATGATGCTATGACTACAAGTTTATAGTGTGTGTAATTTTACATGTTTTTGTACTACTACTAACGAACCCAAATGAACCCAAACCCCATTTCAAAATTTTGCCATACCGGCGAACCGGTTCTTCGATCCCGAACTCGAACCGGCAACTTAGCCTAGAATCTTTCAAAATGCTTAATTTATGCCCATTTGACTCTTACCTGTTATGAGAAATGGTTTCTCTTTTATCAATTGATTATATTTTTATTTGGATGATATATTCTTTGAAGTTTCCTTGTGGAAAATTTCAGTGATAAAATGTTTTTTCATTTATTCTACTAGTATGCAATTTATTGTAGTCATTTTGAGCTCTTATTAGTTTTCAAAGTTTTGTAGAGTATTTTTTATGACAGTCCAGTCTTATGATTTAATATTCTTTTTTATGACAGTCCGGTCTATGATTTAACATTCTTTTGATATTAATAATAATTTAAAATACAGTGTTAGTAACATTTTAGCATCCACTCACATCATAGAACAAGACTAGAGGTTTAATCGCATATCTGATTTCTTACTGTCTTTACTATTTAATTTTTTTTTTTTCAAAAAGATTTATTCCTTTAGTTTACTGATTTTTCCCCAAAAGATTTTTGCTGCTATGATTTAAATACCTCATATTCATAATTTGCAAAACTGAAAATACTTACGTCTCAAAATGTCATTGCATAATGAAGAAAATTACAATCAATATTTAATTTTGATATCCATATTCTTCTTTGGAAGCATCAAGGTCAGCATCAACGTTCGGTTCAATTTCATTTGAACCGCAATCAATTGGATTGCCATTCCCGCTAGCTGTGTCAAGTGCAGAAGCTGGCTGAATTTCATTTTGCAACGTTTGACAAAATGCCAAATCATTAACAATATAAGGAAAGTGATTTCACAAAACATAAAAAACAGCTGCTACACATGTATAATGGAAATCAACTGAAACCAATCTAATTAATGCTGTTATAAGGTTTACTAATGCCTTGTTCACAGATACAGCTCAAAAAGTGCAACTGAAATGATATTTAATTGCTTGCTTGCTGGCATATTCTAATATAAAATGCGGCCACAAAGTTATGATACAGCTGGGACTGTATGGATAAAGGAAATGGTATACCCAAAATAATGAAGATTGAAACTAAGGTTTTAATGTATGAATTTATGCTTGGGTATGGCCCTTAGTAGTTCCCGGGTGCCCAGGTTTGCTGTGGGTCCACAGAAAACCTGGGCACCCAGCAAGTATCTTGGTCATACCCGAACCGTAACCATACTTGGACCCAGACTTTACCAGCAGTACCTGGTAACATAGTGTTTATTTACTTTATTGAGATTTCAATTCAATATTGATGTCCTATATGTGTACTTCATTGCCTAGGCTAAAGGCTTTTGAAACATTTCCAAGATTTGATGATGCCAGAATATATCTGTTAAGATTAACACTTATTTTTCAAAGATACTTCGTCGTCAACATTCTCTCTGGGTTGCTACAGAACGACTAATATTTAAGGTTGCGAGATTTGGATAGACTGAAATAGGTAAATTAAAAAGATTTCAACCTTTTAGAATCTATGCTCATTGCAAAAATCACATTTAAAGGAGATTGCTTACAAAACTGCAGGGCAACCATCCAAAATGAAATATGGAGTGTCAGGGTTGGCAGTAAAACTCTCTGCAGCTTGTTTTCAAAGCAATCCTTTGTCCATAATCTAATTAAAGCTATTATTTAAATATCACAATTGGATCTCTGAATGGCAGGCTCCACATGGCATAGTCCATTGTTATCATAGCAATAAGATGAGATAGCAAGACCTGCTTTTCTCACAGAAAGCTAATATTTCTTCAAAGAAATTTGTCATAAGCAAATACTCTGTGAAAAAGTTGATCTAGAGAGTAAGCAACGCTGGGGAAATTTTCTACAGATGAGGTCACCACCTGAGAAGAGGTTGACAATGAAATGTGTTGCTGAGAGAACAACCACCCACTATTTCCTGTAATGGACTGACAAAAAATTGATCTAGTCAGTGTTGACTAGAAAAATTGATCCTGTAGTTTGGTGGAAATATTGTATGGATGAGATCACTGCCTGAGAACCATTGACTGTTTACTGTAATGGAAATTACCAATGAGCACCTACTGAGAAAATGCATGTTCTCATCAAGAACATTCTTTCTAATGAAAGATTTGCTGTTGTTCCAAGGAGAAAAGCTGCATGACTAATGTTTTCAATTTTATATTTGAGGATAATTGTAGTTTATTGGTCTTAAGTCCAGGAGATAGTTTCTTAACAAAGAAATTTTCATATGGATGTTTCCCACTGTATTTAAATTGTTAATCTGGTATGGTTTCTCAGAGAAATATTGAACTTCGATTTTGTACTTTTGGTGTGACCCCTCAATTCTCAAATTGATTGTGGTTGCAATGGTTCTAGATTGGTGAATGAACAACTGAAGGAGCAAATATGACTTGTTTTCTTGTCTTACTTAAAAGTAAAGGGACCTCTCCTTCAATCTGCTGGACTGCTGGGAATTTGGTCAATTATCATGAATGATTGAAAACAGTTTCTACCTAAGTTGGTGAGTGGCTCTGTTTCCAGCACGACCTTGTTTCATATTTTTTTAGACACACGAGCTTCAAACCAATCAGACTGTAAGTGGGTTCTGACACCAGTAAAAAACCAGATCAATTATTGAGTATTCTCTGGATAAGGTATTGTGCATTGAATTCGTTAAAACATAAGCCTGTAGTTTTCTTCAGTGTATCATACTAATTATCCTAAGAAAAGGACTGCAAAAGCCAAATATTTTCTGATAATGTACTGTGAATGATTGCAAGGAATTAAATTATAGTTTGTATTCAGCTTATCTTAATTTATACCGTAGCAGAAGTGATCCCAAGGGCACCATTAGTCTTCCCAAATGTACTTAGTTAATTCCAACACCGGCCGAAATCTTGTATCTTTTATAGAATTGCTTTTGGAGGAATATGATTTGTAGTGAGTGGTAATGGTTGTTGTAAATTTGACATTATAAAGATCAATTTATAAAACTAGAGAGCAAGTTGAGTAAAAAATTACAAGCATCTGTTTGAGGAATAAAACATGATTCTGTTGAGAGCCATTTTGTTCATGTCAAAGAAGCAGGGTATGCTAGTTGTTGATTGTTAAGATGCTCTGTTTTCAAGCAGTTTAATTGAATCCTGGGTATGAAAAGCTTGTGTCAGTCTGTACTTTGAGCCCTCTATTTGGATGTACATAAAGATCATTAGTTGTTGTTATTTGGGCACAAAACATGTTGGACTTGCATGCTGTTATTAGTACTGTTTTTTAATATTAACATTTTCGGTGAGAGTGATTCTAAGGCGTGGATTCACCCATTTTTGTACATTTCATTCTGCTGCTTTATAAAACCTACATGATTTTGTTGCAAGGTGGTTTCCTGGTAACTTTAATTTTATAGTCTAGTTCTTTTTGGCTTTTCAAAGATACCTGGTAGAAAATAGACTGCTTGATTCTAGAGACCTGCTGTGTAAATCTTGAAGGTGAAGATGATAGTTGCAATTGTCACTAACATCCAAGCTGGTTTTTGCTTTCTGGCAGTATGGGTGCATTTCTTCTTGCTGCTGGGACAAAAGGTAGCTAAAATGTATACTCAATTTATTTGACACATCCCACTTTTTCCTCCTTTGCTCATTATCTGTGGTCATGTGAATCTGATGAGTTTGTCATTTGATTGTTGAAGGTAAAAGATATAGTTTACCAAATTCCAGGATAATGATTCATCAACCTCTTGGAGGTACACAGGGTCAGCAGACGGACGTTGAGATTCAGGTGATGATTGCCAGATTTTGGTTTAGGTTTCTTAAAAACTTTGTCATGTTGAAGTCCTAGGTGCAGAAGCTGCAATTTGTTTTGAGATGGTGCTTTTCAGTAACCAAATAATTTATGGAGGTTGCAGGCAAATGAAATATTGTATCACAAGGCTAATCTAGCTGCTTATTTAGCTTACTTCTCGGGGCAGACAGTAGAGAGGATTAACACTGATACTGACCGTGATTACTTTATGAGTCCAAAGGAAGCAAAAGAATATGGTCTTATTGATTCTGTCATTTTGAATCCTCTGAAGGCTCTACCACGACTACCCTCGCCTCCTCCTGAATCATCGCCTCCTCCTGAATTACCGCCTCCTGAAGCAGTACCAGCTCCTGCTTGATTCAGTAACTTTATCCAAGTTGATTTGATAAATCTTTATAGCTAGAGATAATAGTCCATGCAAGGGCAGGTTAAACTTCCTCCCCATGTATTATAAATTTTTTATTTAATAACAAAACAGGGATTAATTTTGTTTTATATGGGTTGATGAGTAGCTTGGGATCTACTAAAATGGTTTTATGAGTTAAAACTCTTTTTTATTATTGCTATACTCCAGTGAAACATGTTTTACGGTGGGCGTGTTATTTTTAGATGGTATACAGACTCTGTTCTCTGGTACAAGAGTTTCTTTCCTTCAAAGATAGAAAGATATGCTTAAAAATATTCAATAAATTGAACATGGTTTGTTCCTTACCGGGGATAAGTTGCAGAAAGAACAAGCTAATAAATATCACATTTAATCGTTTCGGCTGGAGCCAATTTTTAACCCTTGGTTTCGCATGGGTCTGAATTCATGTGTCTAATTTTCCTTTTTGCCATTAGATTAAGTTATGCCCTTCTAGATGTTTGCCAGAGGAGGAATTTTTTCAAACTTGAAGTCTAGAGTTTCTTTTCATTCAATGCACTGATTTCTTATGTTATGTTGAAATACAATCTCAATGCATTGATTCAACTGTTCTTGCATAATTACAATCTTGTGTCCATTTAGTTTTGGCTGATGCAAATCGAGATAAAAGTCAGAATCAAATTTGAGGAATGCACTTTAATGTTATAACTTATTTTTAATGCTTGGGATTGGAACAAAAACTAAATTCTGTAAATGCCAGTGCTATTGACGTTTTCACAGGATTGGTTAAATGAGTTGTTTTGTCAGAGATGACACCTAGATTCAGAAAATGGCCTTCCGATGTGTACTCACACCATACACACTTGATTTATTGGGAAGCGATTTTTTTTCTTTATACATCAGTAAATCATTCAATGCAATTTATATATTGTATTTAAATGATAACTACCATCTCCCTTAAATTGGCATGTATATTTTACATGATAGTGGAATGCATGTGACTGACCTTGCTTTAATCATCATTTTGTTTAGATTCCTATTGTCGTCCTGTATTGCAAACCTTGTTTTTTCAAATTAGTTGTTTGGCAGGATCCCTGAATTTTGATAACTTGGGGTGCCTGAAATGCGAACTTGCTATCTAAATACTTGTTTTGAAGATGTTGCTTAAGACCTGTTCCCAATAGTTGACCTTATTTTGAATCTCGGTAAGATATTTTAATATAGTGTGGATCAAAATTGTACAAAATGACTTGTCGGTATGAAGGTTTATTATTATGATATAAATAATACATGATTGGCATGTGAAGTGTTGTACTACCTAATAAGGTCATGAATGTCTTTGCTTTTAAGCTCTAATCAGTATCGTTGCATAGCCAATAGAAGATGCGTTCCAATGTGTTAAAACAAGACTAAAATTGGAGCTTGGGTGCAAGCCATAAGACAACAGTTGTCAAAAGGTATTATAAATGACAACCTATGGCGAGGTGTGTGTCCTTCCATTAGGCTGCCAAAATAAGCTTTAAATGAGAAGTAACTTACTCCTAGGGGTTTCAAAAGGTGGCAAAAGGCGAAAAAAAAACCAAGTGTTCAAACATCCTAAAATCACGTGCGAGGACAAAGAGATGCAAAAATCAGTGTCTACGTAAAAACATTCGAGGTAGTAAAAAATGTGCCATTACAGTGAGTTGCTGCTTGTGATGGCAAATCATTTTCAAAATGAGAAAGTTTCTTGTTACATTAGATTCACTGAAAGCACCCTGGACAATAAATCCTATTTTTGGAGGATAGGTGTTTTCAACCTTTGGGAAGATCTATATTAAGACTAAATTTAGATGAAATCTATTTGAAGACTTATTTCCCTTAGATGTTTTATTTGAAAGATTATATTTAGAGGTGGTTTTGATAGTAAGCAAGCTAGTTTTTCTTTATAACTTAAAGTTATTTTTGCTTTATATTTATTTTGAATTATTTGCATTTCATGAACATGCAAATCTTTGTATGTTTCATCATTTTCTTTCGGTTAAGGGTTATTCTAGAGTAGAAAAATGATGTGAACAACCTCAATCTGTTGTTAGTCTGCACGGATAGCGGAGTTGGCTTGGGCCTTGTGTTTGCTCCCCAGTGGTCTCGAGTTCGACTCCAAAGTTTCGATTCAACCGATGCACCTAGCTTGTGGGCGACTTGGTACATCTCTAGAGGATTAGTCCTTTTAACTTGTTTTGGTCTATAATCTATTCATTTTTTCTCTTGTATTTTGTAGTATTGTGGTTGCTATTTATTGGCCGTTGTCAATTTTGTTTGTTCGTTTGTTTTTCCAAAATTTTCTAATTAGTTTCTGGTGGATTTAGTGGTGATTAGGGGGTAGAGGTTGAAGATAGAAAGAAATTGGCTACACAAATTTTGTGATAGATTTTTGTATTTTGTTTTAATCTATAATAAAATTAGGGTGTAATAATTTTACATTCATTTGTTTTGGGTTCTCTAACAACAAAAAATGGCTGCATTTATTACTCAATTTATATTGCTGCGTATATTTGCATTAGTTTTTGGTATTAGAGTAGTCGGATTCTGCATTAATATGGGAAGAAGTGTTATGAGGATTATAGACCCTTAAAGAAACACTTCTTAGAAGGCTAGAGGCCCTCGAGGTTAGATTACCATTGGACTAGTTAGAAGAGGAACCAAAGAACTTAGTGAATGCTTCTAGGGTACTAGACTCTATGAAAGCTTATCGAAGCATTGACTAAACAAAGTTTGAAAGTAAATATGGATATTTCAGAAGATGATTATCGATTGGAACGAGGAGTTGGAGAAGTACTTTTGAGATGGAAGACATGGATGAAGATGATTCAAAAACAAAAAATCATAGCCTCCAAAATAAAGCTTCTTGAAGCTCTATGGTGGGAAAGTGTGTAGATTTTGAGAAGAAACTTAAACTTTGGCGTAAGATGTTGAAACAGTTAAGAGCTTGATTCTTACCAACCAAAAATGTTTCGATAATTTAAAATTTAATACGAGTGGATCAGCTGTGTAGACTCCTTTAAACAGTCAGCGAGGCTTAAAAATTTAGAGGGGTCTATAGGAGAGTGAAGGACAAACGATATTTGAGTATGTGATTGGACTAAAGAGTCAACTTCAAGGTGAGCTTGCACTGGTGAAAGTGCATACTATAGATGAGGTTTACGAATATGACTTGAAGGCAGAGGAGAAATTGAATTGGAAAAAACAAACTAGTGAGTAAAAGTGGCGATAACAATCAAAATAAAAGGAAAGACATTTCCTTGAAACCTATCATGGGTGAAGAATTAGTAGAGGGAAACAACGTGAACATTGGCTTTAGAGGAAATAGAGGCATTAGATTTAGAGGATGAGGATGATTTCCCTTACAACCCCAAAAGGATGATAGTTGCCAAAGAAGAAGAAAAACCTTGGTTGGAAGAAGTTGAAGCTAAGGGAGACCTTGATGTTGAGAATTTTAATATTTGGGGAGAAAAAAACCTCCAAAGTTGATTGGTAGTGGGAGAGCATCTTCTGAACAAAATGCAAATGTAAAGATAAGGTGTGTATGGTGATCCTAAAAGATGGATCTATTGACAATTTGATTAGTACAATGTGCTTGTGTTCCAAAAGTTACCCTAACAAATTTCTTGGTTTAAAGAGTCACTAGTGTGCTTGTGAATAAATCTTACCTTGTAGCTTTCATAATTGGTCCATATGTGTTCAAAGTACTTCAAGGTAGAGATAATAGCTATAAGGCTGAGCATGAAGGAAGCAAAATACACTTAAAATTGTGGAAAGAGGAAGGCTCATTTTCAAGTGGTAGCCTTATTTTTTCTTGCTTAAGTTAGATTTGAGCTTGAAGAGAAAAATGAAAATCTTAATTAGAGAAGTGAGTTGAAGGCAAATTTGGGAGTAAAAGTGAAATCATTTGAAGAGTAAATTTAATGTGGGGCTGCAATGAGATTCCTCTAATAAGATTTATAGGCGAAGCTTTAAAAGATAAACATTGAAGTTTTAGTTGACTGTAATGGGTTGAAGGGAAGGGCAAATTGTGGGGATAAGAGCATGATCATGTAAAATATTCCATAGATGTGATAGAAATCAGCTGAAAGTAATTTCTAAAGTGTATGAGAGTAATGATGAGAAGTATGATTGAATGAGGGGAATTTTCAAGTTTATTAGTGATTAGTATAGAGGTCTTGGTACCCAAAAAATTGAAGAATGGTTGGATGATAAGTCTCTCACAAACCAAAAAGCAATAAAGGAAAACCATATATCACAAGGTCAAAAGGAGAAAGCAAATAATGGACAGTTGGCTCCTTTTGTATTAAATACCATGAATGGAGTTCAAGATATGTAGGACTCAACCTCCAAAACACTCCATCCAAGCTAGGCAACAAAATTGAGATTGATGTTGGGGAACATAGTAGACAATGTCAAACAAAATAGTAGGGGATAACACATCCAGGGTGGTCGATGCCGATAAATAAATGATGCAAGAATAATGGATAAAGGAAGAGGACTTCGACTATGATGAAACACTTAAATTCCTAAACCACAATATCGAAGGAGAAAAGAAAAGAAAAGAAAAGAGGGAAGACCGATAGGTGAAAAAGTGACGAATTCTTACTAAAGGTAGGTCTCATTTTATTGAAATCCGAGGGGCTTCCCTCTGCTAGAGAGTAATAAAGATGACCACATGAATAATTAGGGGCTCAAACATTCCTAGTAAATAATATTTGATTACATGCAAGAAAAAACATAATGTTTCAAGAAATCAAGCTGTAAATAAATAAAGAAAATCATTCTAATTTCAAAATATTTGAACTGAATGAATATTGCATAGATGTTCAGGGTATGGTTGGAGGTTTGGGCATTTTATACAGATCTAACAAAGTTGCTATCCCTATCATAGCCAAGGAAATAAACGATATCATTTGCAAGGTATGTAGTCAGTTTTCTCATTTAATGTTTATGGGCCAATAAAAACTTAGGAGAAGATCAAGGGTGAACCTACAATAGTGAGCCTCCCTTGTGGGAAATCAAATTTGTGAACATAGATGGAGGTGAAAAGTTAAAAACACCTTTGTTCATAGATATTTCTTTGAACGAAGCTTCATTCACTAGTACAAAAAAAGTACATTCGCTCAAAGGTACGACATAAAGTACTTTTGTAAAAATATTCGATCAAAAATATTTTTCAAAAAAAAAAAAGAGGGACCTTCGTTTGAAGGTTCCTTTTTATTCCTTTTAAAGAAACCACCATAAAGGAATAAGAAAGGACCTTTGAACGAAGGTTCCTTTTTTCCATTATAAGAAATCATCTTCTTTTGAAGATTTTTTTAATACTTTTCTTTTGTGGAAGTGACATTGGTCCTTATATACCTTAAAAAAAGATACCTAAAAAGGTCCCTTTAATGAAGGTACTTGGCCAACCATTTTCACAACCTCAATTTTTTCTTAGAAATTTTAGTTTCTTGCACCTTCAAATGGAATGAATTTGACAAGATAATTTGCAAGATTATAGCCCTTGAAATGAGCTTTCCAATATGTATACTTTTTTAACATTTTGTATAAGACTAGAAATAAAATAAGCATGAATTGTATAATGATCAACCACAAATATCCTCAAACTCAAACTCATGCAAGATTCCAATCTATCAATGAAGCACATAAAAATGAGTGCAAGAAATAAGAAACAACAAACAAAGTATATGTTCAAGCACTAATTTCGCTTATCCCCATTATTCTTTGAATGGTGGTAGTGTTGTTCCTACAAATTTAAAACACCAGTGATATCAAGATAATAGAAAAGCTCAAAGATTATGGTTCAAGAAATAATGAAGAAGAGAACTTTAATTTATAGATGAGGGAGATTGATCAATGGTAAAGTTTGAATACATGCCGAAAGGAGAACAATGGTCTAGATTGAATGAGAGGAAAGGGAGGCTAAACATGGAAAAGGCACGACAAGAGATGGATCAAGTGAAGGAAGAGCTGTAAGAAGAGAGTGGACAAGTAAGAGGTATTAGTGAAATTGAATAATTAATTCATGTGTAGGAGACTAAAAAAATAAAACCTTTAGTTTCATTTATTTTTGAAAGAATTTTAGGATAGTAATAATTAAAATAAATTAGAATAACTTGTCAGACCAGTTAATGGGCCAACTTGGGTTAATCTAATTTCTCTAGAAGAAAGAATTTATGAGTGGAAGAAACCAAATTTTGAATGGTTGAAAGTCAATTTCGATGGGGCCTCGAGGGGGAACCTAGGTCTAGAGCAGGATTTTGTGGCGAGAGATCATGATGGAAACATTATGGCCAAAAGATTACAAGATGATTTGAATAATTGGGTTGAGGCTCAGGTGGCATGGCATGCAGTAAACATGGCAAAGCATCTCTTTATTAAAAAGATTCATTTGGAAGGAGACTCACCAATTATTATCAACGCCTTGAAAAAAGGAGAAGCTTTATCATAGATCTTGAATAAGTTTATTAAGCCCACCATTAAAACCATCAATTCTTTTAAGGAATTAAAGATTTCCCATATTATGTGAACCAGGAATGAGTTAGCGGACTAGCTTTCGAAATATGCAGTGGATTTAAAAGAAGAAGCAATGGGCAAGGTATGATTTTTGTTTTTTTGGATCTGACATTAATGAAGGCTATTCCTCATACGCTTCCATATTTTTAGATGATTTCAAGATCATTATCTCTTTGTATGGTCCCCAGATATGGTGTTGGCACTGGGTAATGATTTAAGGCAAAAAGTTGTAGACTGTGCCAATCTCCTTTTTTTTAATATTGCATCCCTAGTTTTGTAAATAATTTTTCTTTGCTTTTGTGGTTGATGGAGGAAGAAGAAAATTCCATAAAGGAAGCAAACTTTATTGACAGGCAACAATTAGCCTTTCCAGGGAATATCTCAGAGAAGCGACTTAAAGGCATTTTCAAGATTCAGTAGCCACTGTTCCTGCAAATAGTGGATTTGATTCTGGGAGAAGAATTCATGAACTCATAGCACCACTACAATGTTAACATGGACATTGCCTCCATGTTTCTTGCCTGGGCTTTAGAATTGGGGACATTTGAAGATGTAGTTTGGATAATGAGAGTATGTGTAGATCACAAGTGACTTTTTTGGCCTCATGTCCATGGTCGTGAATTTGAATCTAGTTTCAGGGTAGTTTGGTGGCAGGAAAGACCAAATAATTCGTGCTATGTTTATGTATAAGGTTTTCTTTTGGTAATCATTGATGGTTTTTGTTTAGGTGTTATTATCAGTACCTGTAATGAGTTGGGTTTGCTTTTGTATTTTTTTGAGGTTTTGTTGATATAATCTCAGTAAGTTTAATGGGGGTTTGTGAGTTGATGTTTATAATGGTGGTTGAAGTGTATACTGCTTTTATTGTAATATTTTATATTTGATTAATAAAATTGAGCTTATTACTGATAATTTTTTATATATTAAGTATAGAAGAAACGTTAGGTAATTAAATAATTATTTATCACATGGAATTAGAAGCATGAAGGAGGATGGAGTTAAATAATTAAAAGTTTATTTAATTAATGAACAAGAATGAAGTTGATAAATTAATTGTATAATAAAGTTAATTTAATTAGTATTAGAAAAAGTGAATAATTATTAATTGAAATTATTTGATTAAAATAGTGATAGAAAGATTTCAATTTTGAATTAGAAGTAGAATTGTCTTAATTAATTTAATTCATAATCATAAATGATGAGAAAGTAGATGTTAATTTTCAGAGTACATTTTGATTTTATTATATTTTATTTTCTATGTTTTATTGATCATAGATTTTTCAAAATACAATTTCAATATATACAAACAAGTTAACATAGACCTCCACCCACATTATAATCAGTCTCATTATGAAAATTAATTTAAAAACGTGCAAAAAATCACTAATCTTTGAATTATCAACGGTTTGCATAATCTTTAAATTCCATACTTTTACCTCAAATATACTTTGGATAATCTCTGATATACATGGTGTAGGAGAAATTCCAGTTTGAGTGGTGATAGTTGTTATCACGTTGCACTTTATGTGTGAGATCCACCTTTAGTACAGACTGGTCAAAACTTGATTTTTATGAAATCTGACTGATGTTTTATTAGTACATGCACATATGACATGATACATATCCGAAATTTATATTTCTGGAAAGGTATTTGAGTTATATTTCATTTGCCATTGGTTTGAATTAATTTTGTCGGGATTTGCAAAAGTTATGATTGATTTAGTGCAGACTGGTCAGAACCTGATTTTTATGACAACAGGTTTTTCGATTATCAAATGATATATTATCTTTGACTAACCTGATTTTCTAACACGTGGGATTGACAAGCTGTGTTTTTTTTTTTATGGATTTTTATAACAGTGGGTTGCATGTGCAGGAATAGGTAAGGTTTTCATAACAGTGGTTTTTAGGACACTGAAAAAGAAGAATAAAACACAAACTACTCATGAATTGGTTTTGCAGGTTGCCTTTGATCGATAGAACGCAAAACATTGTGCTTGCATATTGTTTTTTATTTCTTAAAATAGGAACCCACATGTAAGACTTATTAAAATGAACATTTGTTTGATGTTTTAGGAATGACAATAATGTTAGGAAACTATGCTCTCGCCCTTTTGGGATGATAAAAAATCCAGAAACATTATTGCCATTTTCTTATTCTGCTTGAAGTGTCTTTTAGTTTTGCAAACCCAAGGAATTTCATGGACGTATCCTCTCCCCTCGTCTTCGTGGATCTTGGGTGAAAGAGAAATCCATACAAATCCTTTAGCGTGGCTACCTCCCGAGTGCTTTAATAGAGCTGGTGAGAGTGGATTGCCCAACCGGTAACAGGCTAAAGCCAAGCCCTTCCAAACCGGTATATAAAAAATGTCATTGTGATTAATGTCACAGTGAACAGGTGTTGATTGCATTATACCGGGAAGAACATCTCCATTAGTACCCTTGCAGTGCGTTAAAACCTATAGAACGTAACTTCTATAGGCTGGGAGGCCTCCATAACGGAGCTAATCTGCCACAAGTATAACCACCTGAACGGATGCCTTGACTACATACTTTATTATAGTAACCAAAATCCCTCTATCTGTTGGCACGAAAGGTCAGAGACCGACTAAGACATCCCACACTTTCACGACTCTTAGTAGAGACAATAGTCCCTTGGGATTCGAAGCTTGGTGTGCCTGAGAAGTGAGTGCACTGTAAGAAGGAGCCCGTGCCTCCAAGCTTCTAAGTTGTCCGCTATGAGTAGGCGTGGCTGAACTTTGGTTCAAGTGGGAATTCAACAGATATTTCCCTGGCTTACCTAGGATTGTGGTGTGTCTGTTATTCTTTTTACGACAAACATTCTGCTTGATGTGTCTTGCATGGGTGAAACATAAAAACAAACAAACAAACATCAAAACCTTCAAACGATTCCAAATATGCACTTCTAGGTGTTAGTTGTCAAACTCTTGTTTGAGTTTTTGCATCTACTATCAAAACGCTGAGAATCTATCAACTTGCTGTCCAATTTTGTATTTTTTTGTGAAGGTTCTGTCTAAATTTTCACCAAATCTATCTTCTCATCAACATTACTACTAGTCTTTCTTTGACTGCAATCTGTTGACAGTCTGACTTGTTGCTATTTTGAAATCTGATTTCGTTGTGCTATTCCAAGTGACTTGTTATCTTATCATCTTTGTCTGCGCTGTCCTTATCCTGAGTTGCTAGAGTAGGTTCGTTAACCTTGACTCAAGATTAGAGTCATTTCTTCTCTCTCTTAGTTGGACATTATCTCCTTTGTCCTTTGGTCTTGGACTTAATCAACACTTTAGATATCACTTCAGAACCTAACAGTCAATCAATCGATTTGTCATACCTCCTCTTCAATCTTCTATGCAAGCGCATCAAGACAATCTTACAATGTCTAAAAGAAAATGGGCTAAACCTTATGGTCCTAACAATGCACAAGAAGAGATTCTTATGGCAGCTTTATCAAAACAACTTCACACTATGCAATCTGAAATCCAAGAATTAAAGGGGGAAAAGGATACACAATCCAACGAATCCTCATCAAGATCAATCTATCCTTTTCTATTTGATCATTATCAAGCGAGTGGCTCCAAATCCCTAAAAGTTTTTGAAAACACCATGAAGTCTTTGTTGAGATTGATGAACATCAATCTACCCAAGATCACCTGCATGCATAGCTATTACAAACAGAATGAAACAGACAGAAGAGAGAAGGATCCAGAAAGCTATGGCGGCCGATAGGCCAGAGAATGCAAACCCATTGTGAAAGAAATTATCTTCTATTAACACAAAATGATGAAAATAATACAATCTCCTTATGAAATGAAAGCCGGTCAATCCTTATAAAGGATACCGAAACCCTAAAAGGGAAACTAACTCAGAAAAGGAAACTTTCCTAAATCTAACTTAAGCACAAAAGAGTAATTACTAAAGATTACTCTAACAGTCTTCCTCCAAAGGGATTAGTAACATCATGAAAGAAAAACCTTGGGTTAAATGTACGAGAGACTTCACTCCTTTGGGGCAATCTTATGAATCTGCATTAGAAGAACTTCTTGATAATGATCTCATCACATTACCTCAAGCCACATCATGTGGATGAAGATTCTTGAGTAACTATTGTGCATATCATCAACATAATGAGCATAAAACTTCATCTTGCATGGATTTGAAACATAAAATCCAAGATCTCATAGCTGATGGCATACTCAAAGTTGAAAATCCTAATGATTCATCTAATCTCGAGCATGATCAATATCAAGAATCCATGTCTAGCAATGGTTCGCATATCACATCTACTTCTTCCACCATTTCTCTATCTCCTAAAGCTTCAAAACCAGCCACACCATCTCAATCAAGAACTGAACCTAATGATGACTATGTCTACTCTCAAGGACTACCTCTAAAAGAGATCCAAGCTAATCAACATACGTCTATAAGTCTTTCTCAGGATTCAAAGATCATAGACCCAAAGCATCCATGTGCTTCAACGCTTATCATGCCTATTCCAAATGATTGTCCACCATCCTGTCAAGAATCCTATATGCAGATCAAAGCTCCTACCTTGTCCTTCAAAGTGGCTCCATGTCAAGAGGACAATCCAAAGTGTGAAGAAACATATATCATTAATGATCAAGATCAAGACACCATCCATCTTTATCCAACAGTTGACCAAAGTCACATACCTCAAGAGTCTCATGATGATTCTATCATCCCCTTCCATTTCTTCCCATAAGAAACTCTTACATCTCCTATATCTTATCCATCTCCCAAGCAAGATCAAGATATCCTTTCTGGCATCTCCAATGGGCCTATTGAAAATCAAGAGAAAGGTACTCTTTGTATGCCATCTAAAGATCCTTGTCAAGATCAGAGCATCCCATCATCTCCTTGTCATGCTCCTCCATATCCACCTCAAGAAAACATCATTCCTCTAAATCCCTTGTAGAATAATAAATCTCCTCAAGCTTCAGTTGCTCCTATCAAAGCTGCTCATGCTACTATTGATATACAGATGAATTCAAATGCAAAGAGCCTTGGCAATGCAACTCACTCTAAAGATGTTGATATCCCTTCCACACCTTATATCCCTCCATTCAAACGTATGCACAAGCCTTCACTATCCTCCAAATCCATCCTTGGTCCCTATATATCAAAGCTGAAACTGTCAAACCTTCCATCCATATTGGGTCCTTATATCCCTCCATCCACTTACCCTATCCCCTATCAAGATTAACAAAGACAGACATCCTTGAAATCTCCTTATCAACCAATCCATGAGAACCAGTCATATCAGCCCTATTCATCCACAATTCCCAAGACTTTTAGAATCAATTTGGATGTACCACTAAGAAATCAGAAATCCAAGAATCCACTTACATATGAAGATCACTATGTCCCATCTAATCGACATGTGACTACAAAGAGACCGCAAAGGTCCAGTGAGAAAAGAATAATATCAAAGCAAATATGGGTTCCTAAATCCATCATGGATGAATTGCGTTCTCAGTCCAAGCAAAGAATAATATCAAAGAAAATATGGGTTCCTAAATCCATCATGGACGAATTGTGTTCTAAATCATCCAAAAGAAAAGGAAAATCAAAAGCTATGTGGATTCCCAGGTCTCTTCCAAAGGAATTGGATACAAAAAGAAAATCAAAAGTTATGTGGATTCCCAAGTCTCTCTTAAAAGGCTTGAACAAAAAGGAAAAGTCAGAGTTGGCATCCAAGCTTCCAAAGACTTCCACTTTATCTCCATCTAAACATATCCCGTCTTCAAACTCTATTTTGGGTCCTCATGTCCCAAAATACATTACCTTGAATACTTCATCCATCTTAGGTCCTCGCATACCAAGATCCATATCAGCTCATCCATCAAAGTCTCAAGCTATTGCATCTACTTTTCCTCCATCCATCCACTACCCTTCAAGGGGTGTGTCAATGTTGATCTTATCACCATACCCTATGCAATATCCAACACCTACCTACCATCCTTCCATCCCTCTTATCCAATCCCTCACATAAATCCTTGGCTACCATCTCCCTTATCCTCCATTTCTTCCCTACCATCATCCTATCAACGTCTTTGAGCATAATTTCAACGGCCTTGGCCCATCATAGCATATCTTTCAAAGGAGCACTATCTAAAGAGCACGAAGCTACAGTTCCTCCATAAAGTCAAAAGTACAAAAGAAAAGAAAAAATAGAAAATGTGCCTTGGTGAAAACTTGGTAAACAGGCACCTTGGTAGCAAAAGTAAAGAGAAATCAATCCATCCTATGGTGAAAACCACTTCTTGTGGCACCTTGGATAAGTACCATGATGAAAACCTGGCAAACAGGTGTCATGCGTAATTCCTCCTACTTGCACTCTTCACTTGGGGGCAAGTTCCTTCCATGTCATCTTATCTATCATATCTTACATTTAGCTAGCTCGTGAGCATCCATGTTCCTTCTGGTGATCTTGACAAGGTTGAGCCTATCGATGAACACACATGTCTCTTGAAATGCATTATCCAAACCATTCCCTTATATCTCCATCACCCCTTATCCTGATTGCGCTATCATAGCCATATCCTATCCAAAATTGACCCCTTGGTCTTGATCTAAATGAAGAACAAAAATTGCAAAATTATTTCTCAAAAAAATCTCTTGACATGTCCATTCTTTTGGACCACATGCTTTTCATGACATTAGGTCATTATCTTATATGCTATCTAGCACCGCTCCATGAGCCTACATTGCTATATTCATTTTTTCCCTAGCTCGGGTAATCTTGAGGAGACTATCCTGGAGGGTCGCATTCATCCTCTCCATCCATCATTGTCTATTCGTCTCATCCATCAACTTTCTAAGCCATCTGTAATGACCTCTACCTTGCTAGACATTGGGGGCAAGCCAATATGATCTTTCTTGAGATTGGGTAATCTTTGAAAAAAATCTAAAAATTGAAAAAAGTCCTAAAAAATGATCATCTTTTGGTGAAAACCTAGCAGTAGGCGCCTTGATGCATGAATCCAAAAAAATAAAAAAAATGGAAAAATACAAAAAAATTGAAAAATTGAGAAAAAAGGATGGCAACAGAGGCATGCTTACTGGGTTTTTAATGATCATATCATCAAGAAAGACCCCATTGCTTGGGGCATCTTAGCTTCATCACATCAAATCAAGTTGAGATTATCATAAATCAAAAGCAACCCGATCAATTGTATTATACAGTGATGGATACACTCGAAACCAGACAGATCGGTCTTATACCGTCTATTCATTACTGAAACTAGGCACATTGATCGAATTGGCTTCATCGCTTCAAATCAAGTTAATTTATGCTAAACAGAATCTCTGCCAAGTAGGTGAAAACTTGGTAAACAGACACCTCTTGTATTCAGCGCTCCATCTATCAATGCTCAATCTTGGCATCATTCCTTGGCTTCAGTTTGTACATATCTTTCAGTCACTTTCATGACACCGGTTCTTCTGAGAACCCTCCCAGCTTGAAATTGATCCAGAGTCATAACCTAGGAGCAATCAAATTGGATTTTTCCTTGCAGCATGAGTCAAGTTAGTTATCGTTGTTTGCTACTTGGGGCATGGGTCCCCAATTTGATCACATCTTTGGTTTTACACCAGAGTCAGTAATCTTGTCATTTCTGAAGAACAACTTGCTACTGATGCAAACATGTGTTTCTCAACACCACAATCAATAGTGTTTCTTAACACTATCTTTGGACACATCTGTGTTTCTTAACACACATGGGATATCGCAAACGTAAATGACAAATCGATAGCAATCAAACACAAAGCACTCACAAGCACAACGGTGTTTCTCAACACCTCATATATATATATATATATATATATCCGAAAACCTTGAAACTGAATGAAGTATGTTGAAATTCTATTTGTATGCTGCCTGTTCTCATTGATTTTCATTAATCTTTTCTTTGTCTATTGCTTTTTGGTGTGGTCCCGATGATCTGACAACGTTAAATAATCAGGGTGTATGTGATAAGAGCTCTTGCATTAAGGCGGAAAAGCCTCACATCCCTCGATCCTGTTTATTTGTACACCAAGGTGAGGTCGAAACTATCTCCTTGATTGTTATTACTCTACTTGTTTACGTAAGATCACACTCATGGTTAGCTTGTCTTTGAATGCCTCGATACTGCTGTACTCTTGCAACATCAACTGGAAACAATGTTCAGGTCATCTCGGCTTTTGTGCCTCGATGCTTACTTTGGTTTCCCATATCTTATCTGATGAAAGTCATGTTCATATTCTTATGGTTGCAGTGGCACCAGTAAGGATTGTATCAACTCTGATGTTCCAAAAATGTTCAATGATGAAAATTTTCAAAGCTAAAGCTCAGTGACTACACCTTAGGTTGCATTCATGTTAGTCTTGCACCTACATCTACATCTGCATCTGCATAGTGTTGAAATCAGCATAATAACTTTATCTCTATCCAATTCGAAGGATATGAGATTCTAATCGATCAATCTTCTCATCATCAAGTGGTCATGCCACCCCTTTCTAAATCAACTGTCCTGATTCTATTTTCAGGATCGAAATTGAAATCTGAATTTGACCACTCGCACAACCAATAGAAATTTCTCATGCTTTTCTTCTCATCAATCCATGTATCTTACTTTTGGTCAATCTCGGTCAAAAAGGACCTCTCATCAAGTAAAGATTCTGTCCTAACCACGTGGGACCTATTTCTAATTAGATCAGTTTCTTCCTAAATTGTCTAATCAATCAAATTTCTTCTCATCACTGGGGCACCTAGCCATATTTTGATTTCTCTCTCGAGGGGGAAGAATTAGGACATCAACATTCCAGTGATCACATCCTCAATCAAAACCCCATCACTTGGGGCATCTCAGCTTCATCGCATCACATCAACTTGAGATTATCATAAACTCAAAGGCAACCTAATCAATGGTCTTATACAGTGGTGAATACACTTGAAACTAGACAAGATCGGTATTATACGGGCTATTCATTATTGAAACCAGATACATTGATCAAATTGGCTTCATCGCTTCAAATCAAGTCAATTTTCTTGCTAATCAAATCTCTTAACGGTAATCAGTTTCATCGATTCAAATCAAACTAGTTATTCGTTCAAACGAATCAAAAAGGTTTAAGAGTTCTTAAGAGATGTTTAGTTTCATCGCTTCAAATCAAACTGAGCATTCTGTTTATATCTTTTGATCGATCTTCGTCCAATCAAGCTCTAAGTCAGTCTTCTTCTTCAAAAGAATGGTTTCATCGCTTCAAATCAAACTATTCTGGGTCTTCTCGCTAACAAGTCTTTGAATCAATGCGCTGATCGCACATCCATTCAAAGAGGGGCAAATGTAATCACCTAAAAATGGCCACCTAAACCCTAGACCCCCAATCTCAACAATTAATCAAGAAACCCTAATCTTGATTATTTTAAGTCCTAAATCAAACATGCAATTCATCACATCTTACCTAAACCCTAGGTCCTAATCGATCATCTTACTTGTTTAATTAATTAATTCCTAAAATCACATTACATAGCCAAATATATCTTATGTTTAATTATTTAATTGATATTATGACATATTAATTAAAGAAAAATTACAAAATTGTCAATTAAATAAAAAAAGAATTAAATTAATTATAAAAAACATAAATGTGCATTTAAAATCAATTAATTTATTAAAAATGCATATGACATCATCAAATTCAGTTGACTGATTATCAAAATGGAAACAATCTAGTTCCACTCAGTTAACTGATTCTCATCTATTTATCATTTTGGAAACATTTTAGTTAATTGATAACTGATTTTGGAAGTTTCCAAAACAACTGACCAGTCAGTTCAGTCAACTGACCAGTCAGTTCAGTCAACTGACTCTCTGACCAATTGAATCACTTGCACATGAATTGTGCTTCTTCAATTGAATCTGAGCCACTCTTTTTGTTCGATCTCGACCGTCGATTCGAGAGAGATTTCTATAAAAGAGAAACTCTTTTCCTTCACGAAGGATCCTAATTTTTAATTAAAGTTATTATATTGCATTTTGAAATTTAACTTTCTTGCATTTTCTCATTTACCATTTGTTTTTAATTTACTTCAAGCATACAAACTTAACTTAGAGCACACTTTCAATTTGGGTTTAAAACTGAATATCTCACATTTCAATTAGTGTTCTAAAAACTGAATCTTAAGTAGCTTGGATGAACAAAAAAATTGCATAATCATTTAGATTAATCAGCATTTTAATTTCATCATATAGCTCTAAATCCTTCATTTAGGTTAGTGTGTAGTCACTGAGCTTGCAATGATTTTAGAGCAAGCTCATACTCCAGCCTTCTAGAAGGTAACAGGTCAACTCTTTCAGACATGCAGGATGAATGAATCCATACTCATTCCTGTATGCAAATGAAGTACAATGACTATGTTGAAGTTTATTGCTATTTAAGAAGGCCACTTTAGCACGCACACTAATACCTAATCCTAGGTTCATCACATTCACCAAAAAATTGATGGTGAACTTAAAAATAATGCATAAAATCATGGCATAATTTTTTCCTCAATATTTGAGAAACATAATTCCAACATGATCCTTACGAAAATCCATGGGGAAGCCCTCTTTTCCCTCATTCTAAAGCATTCAAAATCAATTTTAAGAGTTAATACGTTCCAATTTATTTTACACGCAAAAGCCAAATATTAGGTGAAGACTCAATTGTGAGAGTACAAATTCACAAATTTCCCAAAAATTCAAAAATTTAAAAAGTGAAAGATACCCTTTTGATTCAAATGTGCACAACACATAATTCAAGTGAAATGTTTTTAATTCCAATCAATTTAATTTATTTTTGGCATGGTAAAGATAGAAAACTAACTTTTTCTTTTAAAATAAATAAATTTTAATCTACCAATTTGATCAAATTGAAAGCCTAACAAGGAAGTCCTTTGTGAGAGTGATCATGACATCAAAAACAAGAAAAAAATAAGGAAATAGTGAAGGGAAGAAAAACACCACAATTTTGAATGCACAAAAATAATATGAAAACTTGCGATTTAGTAAAGTGGAGGCAAGATCCTGAACACAAGCACTATCCAATTTCAATTCCACCCATTTCGAATTCCATCCAATTCCATTTACATTTTCTCTCACAATTTCTTAGAGAAGGATTTGGAGAGATCTTTCCCAAACAATAATGAATAATGAAAAATATAAGCCTTTTATTTCCGTTTTGAACCCTTTTTCCTTTCTCTATTATTTTTCTTATTTTCTTATTCTAATTTGCCATTCCTTTTGTAAAACACATTTCGAATACAAATACAACATTCCCCATTAAAGAAATTATAATCTTTTTTCAAAAACAATTAAATTGAATCTAAATAAGCATTTCCAACTTGCTGATTTTTTTTGAAATAAAATAATATAAATTTATTTATATTTCATCTACTTGTATTTCACACCAATTTTACCTAGATCACATCAAACATTTAAATATAGTAGTAATTGATATCTATTATTTACATTTATGTTTTTTTAAAGGGGTAAACACTCTGACCCAAATCTATGAACCGGTGAGGCCACAAATGGGGTACCTCATCTCCATTTAAACATTCTAGAAAAATACCCCGATAAGGTTTGAACCTTGGTGACAAGAACAATACAACCAGAACTTAACCATCACAACATGATAATGTCGACAATTATGATTTAATTCTAGAAAGTATACTTTTTAAATCATTTTATGAATTTTTTTAATTAAATGAAAACATATAAAAAATTTACAAGTATTTAAAACATGAGTGGACTCCAAATTCACTACCATTTTGGATCTATTTTTACTTAGAGTTGAATAAAACACATATCATACTCAATACAAGTACAATTGAGGGATACCATAAGGTGGGATATTGTGACATCTCCAAAATAACCACCATTTGGAATACATTAGACTTGTGAATATAGATGGAGAAATATCTTGTACCTGTAACTACTCAACAAATATGTCAAGGGTACCTACTCAAAGCTAGAACATAAAGTACAACCAATGGGGTATATCTTCACATAAGCATCTATACATCTATAAATACAAAATATCTTAAATTAAACCTCATATACATCATGTAGTTTAATGCATCAAAACATCAGATTAAACATGATAATATTTGATTATAGCATAAATATAATGAAAATTGATCATAATTGAAGCATTGTGATACACTAAGCATAGAGGTATCACATAGGCATATAAAACACCAACATATCACATGCCAAGGTAACACATTTTAAATTTGCAGGTGTTCTAAACACAACACTCAACAAGAATAGAGACACAACAAAAAATTATAAAGAAATAGTAAAGTTGAACCATTGATCATATATCTCAAAGCCACGCATGGGTAGGCATTATACAAATATTACTTTTCTCATCAAAACAAGTTGTGTAGTTAAACTATACAAAGCACAAGATTATGCCATTTAATTAGAATTCGACATGATTAGTTCAAATATGATTAGGAGAGGCTCACATGGGCCTCTTTTTAAAAGCGTCGATAATCCTTACTTGCATACATTTATCAAGGATGCAACCATTATGTAGAGGCACACGTCTTGGAGTGTTCTAATACAAATGAATCAAAGTGCACCAAAGATGAACTTTATTCATTACAATAAATAATTATTCTCATCTACTTATGTTATTTTAAAAAGAGTAGATTTACAAGTATCTCTTATAGTTTATTTAAAAAAAAACCATGATATTGATATTCTTGATAGAATAAATTTTTAGAAATATATATATTGATGTAATTAATGATAGTTTTAAATCTAGATCAAGAGATTTTAGGAAATCTTCAATGTCTATAAGATGAACTTGATGGATACTCCACAATGAGATGCTTAAAAAAAAACTTAATTTTGATAGAGTAATAAATGATAAAAAATAATAATTTTCTTATTTTCTGAACATGTTCATAGAGTTTAAAATCTAGGAAAGATGATAACAAGTAAAAAAGAGGAAGAAACAAAGGTGAGAAGAGAATGTTTTGAGACACTAATGAGGTTATCATCTTTTGAAGAGAACATCCATCTCCTTGCACTATACATTCTTATGATAGAGATGAATATTTTTCCTACCCCTTTAGCTTTTCTTAATCCCATGTTATTGGATGATTGATCTTTAGCAAAATAAATTATACTATAAAATAAAATATAAGAGTCATTGAGTAGATAAACCATATATTCTCTAATGAAGATTACTGTACAAATACATTCAACTATCAAATATATGTTCTAATTCTTATCACCATGTAAGAAGAAACAAATTATTTAAAGGTTTCTCACGAGTTGCCTTTTCTCTTTTAAGAAAATAAGATAAAATATTTCTTGCCCAAAATGGTGCTAGAATTTGGGGATCAGGGTTGTTACTTGGAGAATATTAGATTTGTTTATTGATGCATGCCAAAGAGTTGCTAGAGATTGAGGATCATAATATTATTGGACGCATAACAAGATCTATTGGAGGTCAAGGATCGAGCATGCTACCTGAATCATGCCCAAAAGCTATTGGGTGTCAGAGATTACAGTTACCACTTGACCCATTCTAAGGAGCCATCTGATGTTAAGTATCAAGGTTACAAACTAATGTAGGACAAGTCAGAAGGAAGGGGAAAGTATAAAGGTCCAATATTTTCTTTTGAAAGGCCTGTAAGGCTAACCTATGATATATCACATGGAATTGAATTTTGGGCCTTGACAACACTATGAATATAGGATGACTATTTTTTTATTTGTGTGGGGTGGGTATATAAAACTATAAAAAAATTTCAGCTAGATTGTCCATGTTATGCTATTGTATCTTCTTAACACTTTCTATTCAAGCAATATTTTATGGATGAAAACCACAAGATACTATGATTTGTGGATGAAAAACCGTTGGTTATTTGAATTATAGGATACAAACCCTTTGTTTCTTGAGATCATTATCAATTAGAGAGTATTTTAGAGGTTTAAGGGTTTGTAGGAATGTTCAATAAGTTAGTGTTGGCATTATTTATATATATTTTGTGTTATTATTGAAATGTCTATCATACCAGTTCCTTTTTTGTGCAAATTGGATCATAAACAAAAATGTTACCATTTATAATAATATAATTTTTATGCTTGAGTTAATTAATTATTGCTAATAGGTATAGCTAGGTAAAGATTGTGTTTATGTTATCTAGTGAAATTTTCTGTTTATGGTTTAGATTATTGTTATAATTGAAAAATATGGGAAGACACATTACAATATATTTAGAGAACCTTTCCTTCTAGCCCATGAGTGCATGATGATATGGGTTCATGCAAAAAAGTGATAAGAAATTAGGTCCTTTCAAAGGAAAAAGAAAAAAGAAAAAAGAAATACAAATGATAGAAATGTAGATGTCTAGGTTAGGGAGGTCCTTAGGACTAAAAATAAGCATACCATAAGGGAGTCTATGGTAGAGAGGATGATGAATTTGAAGAGAGGAATCAATAATATCCTATTGGGAATTCCTCTTCCAAATAGGGAAGAATAAGATAATTCAAAAAATTCAATCACTCGGTCTCAAAGCTATCCAAAGTCAAATTTCTATGAAAATATGAGATAAAAATCCTAGAAGGATAAGAACATATATTCTTGTAGACACAAATATAATGAGTTTAATCGTATAATCCATAAAGACATGTATTTTGTTGAGTATAATTGTGAGATACTGAAAATATGAGCATAGAGGGAGAAGGTATAAGGAGAAAACCCATAAGGACATTCAACATCACATGAGTATGATCAATATACCCATTTTTTATTATATTTCTTAAAATCACACAAACAAGAGATAGTACACTTGTTGTTTCTAGAGCCTTTAAATATCCCCATTTCAAGGTTCAAGGAGTTATAGTAGGACAAAGGATGATTTTTCTCATTGATAGTTGGGCCACCTATCAATTTATCAATGAAAATTTGACGATGAAGAGATGGTTGAAGACAAAATAATTTGAAGGCTTAAAAGTTGCAGTAGCCAGTGGATCCACCCTTCCATGCAATTGAGTAATTAAGAAAGACAATATCACTCTAGGAGAATATAACGTATGTGATTAATTTTGTATGGTTGGACTAGGAGATAATGATATAGTTAAATTAGAGTATAATGGTTGCACTCTCTAGGGGATTTTTCATAGAACTATCAGACTATAGAAATTAAGTTTAAAAAGATGGAAAGAATGTTGTCCTTAAAAGGATCTCAAATGGAGCTTTATAAGTGGTAATAAAAAATATGATAGAGAAAATATTTCATAGAGGCTAGCTGGCATGTGAAACAAATTTCATAGCTCTTCCCTTGAAGTCCCCATTAGACAAGAAATACACTCATCATGTTAATATCCAAAATTTCATTTATAAGACTTATAATTTTCTTTGACATATCTCTAAGACTATACTCATGTAGAGGTTTTCAACATGCTACAAAATTGGAAG
Organism: Thuja plicata; assembly: GCA_018584345.1. NCBI lineage: Eukaryota > Viridiplantae > Streptophyta > Pinopsida > Cupressales > Cupressaceae > Thuja > Thuja plicata. The sequence goes on from MU223642.1 coordinate 4,660,279, forward strand.
GAGATAAACCTATCATCATGATACAATATTGTTATCCAAGATGGTATTGTTGGAACTCCAAAGTTCATGTCATTTTTTTTGGTTGTTCTTCCTTTGAGAATATGTTTTGGTCCAAGGGTTTTCAAATTTTGAATGTTCCTAGCTATTTTTATCTCCCATTGTTCCTGCATCGTGCCTAAAAGTGGACCTGTCAAAATGGTTTCCTAGTCTATCTCATGGTTACAGTCTCTTATTTGTTTATCTCTCAATTTATTGAATGACTTGGTCATATTGGTTCGATTGCTTTAAATTTTAGGGGCTAACCTTTGTTTAATTTGTTTTAATGTTCATATGCTTTTAGTCAAAACATCAAGTGGTTGTCACACCTCCACAGGAGTTAGTTCACATTGGTATTAAATGTTGTGAGGCTGTGGGTTGATAGTAGCAGTTAGAGATTATCTTTATCACACCCTTGCAATGGTTAAGATGGTAAAATATTGGCAATTGCGAGTCGGTTCCTAGTGGTTACAAAAGATGTTACTTGCAATGCCACAATTTAAAAATGTAGTTAAATTTTTTTCTAAAAATGTAGTTAAAGATTTTTCTTGCGAAGTAGTGGTAGAAAGCCACATGTCACTTCTTGAGAAAAGTTGATAAAGTAAATAATAAGTAATGCCTCACATCCTCACAACTATTTTCTGATGTAGTTAGTCTTACTTGCAAGGCTGTGAACATGCTATTTGAGGTAACAATAATGTGATCACACCCTCCCAGTTGTTAGAAGCTAAAGTGCTTTTAAGTTGTGAGCCTGTGATGAGATAAACTCGGTCATAAACTCATAGTTAGATGTGTGGCACCTAATGTAGTCTTGTGGTGTGGCAAGGGTGTTACATGTGGCACTTAGACACAAGGCAAAAATAAAGGATGTTTCATTTTGCATCATCACAAGGTTAACAAGTGAGTAAGTTTAAAGGTTGTGAATTTGCGAGATTCAAACATGTGTCGAGGATCATTGACCTTGAAGCCTCATAAGTTTAAAGTGTAGTTAGGGATATTGAGTTGTGAGCTTGTGATGGGGGTAAATAGATAAATCAATATGGTTAGGGGTAAATATTGCACCATCTCACATGAACATAAACACACACATATTTTCTTGCCGGATTTGCATTCAGTTCACATATACTTACAAAAAAGCATCACCACGACTCACTAAGATTATCGTTATTCTATACAACCTGATGCCAACAACCAAGTTGGCCTAAACCAATTTGAAATAGGTCACACTGAACCATTTCTGCGGTGGTAAGGAATTAAATGTGGACCACCTCATTCAATACAACATGCCTCACACACATAAACACACTACAACTTCTCTGATACTTTTGGTACCAACGGATATGAACAATGCATCACACAGTAACTGCTAGGACCGAACCACGATGAACATGCTCCAAAATAGGACAAAAACCCAAATAATCATTCCACCATATGTTACACACTAAAAGAGACCATCACAGACACATATGGGGATGGACATTTAAAGAATACCCTTCGGTGAACACTTCTACCGATACATAAACAACAATTATTGATACACCAAAGATATTAGTACACACATCAACTAATACAACAAAACAACCAAATCATAAATGAACCATATCTATACATCGGATATGTTGGCATCAATGAAAACCATTAATGTGATGAACTATAACTGATTGAATGTTTGAATATGTCAAGTTGATGATCACCGAGTTGCAAAAAGTAAATGCAAAATATTAAATCAGTGAATGTATTGTATTGTCATTGATGTCAACTAGATATAATCTGATTGCTCATATACATAATGTCATAGAATTCAAGAAACCAAAGAGATAAAGTTTATGTTATCGGGAAACATATAAATCCAGTGTACACCAAGTGACAGTAAACACCGACAAATAGTGCACACTGACAGATAGAGAACCCCGAGCAGTCATAATGTATACCGAGCACCACAACCCTGAGCATAACTGAAGTGAACCCCGAGAAAGTTCACAGTGTTGACCGAAAGACAATATCGATGCCCAAAGACAACTGGAGTCAATGAATAAGAAAACTAAGAGTTGATCATCGATTAGAATTGGAGTTAGGAAATAAAAAAATACTTAGCTGGCAGGAGCTAAATATAGAGTTAACTGATTGATTACTTTGTTTTCATCGATAAGATAAACTAAGGATAAGAAGGAGATTTAAAGCACATAAAGCAAGGAGAGGTTTTTGGAATAAATCTAAAGCTATGATTTAAAGATTAAAGCAATGCATGATGAGATTTGTAGATCAGGAAAGCTATCTACGTCAAGAACAAGAATGACAAGGAATGTAAACAGTGAAATCATGTCTATATAAAGAGACAAGTAATTCATTATGAAAGGAGAAATGCTGAATATAATTCTGGTGAAGATATAAGTCTTCATGCATATCTGATCATATAGGCTGAGGAATAGAGCCAAGAATTCTGTAGACACCGAGCAACAGAGAAGCAACAACATTCGCTGAGCAGAAAGAACAAGGAGGGGAGCAAAGGAAAAAAATAACAAATTGATCAGAAAGGCATTATGGACTTACAATAGATCTAAACATCTGCAAAGTTGAGTTGTATTATTGAACATATCATTTACTATTTTAGTTTAACCATTGATTCAAAAAATCTCTTAACCGAGTGGGATTTAACCATCCTTATTATATTGAGATACAGCCTAAGGAGTATCAAAAGGTTTTCATGTTGACAACATGGTGAATGCTAGGTCAAGTGATAAACTGTTAGTTTTAAATCCTCTAAAAAGGTCGCACTTAACGGTGTGTTTGTAACCTTTAATAGGGTTGGCTCTTCACCGATCTCACTTTAGAAGAGTGAAAATTTTGGGTTACGAGTCCCAAGTGGTTTTTCCCTTAACATGGTTTCCACATTAAAAATCCATGTGTCAAATGTGTATATGGTTCATTGCTTTGATGTTTTGGTTTACACATTACTAAAATAGGATTGGTTGGTAAACACTGAGTTATTTACTGATATTCGGTAAAGGTTAAGATAAGATAAACTACTATTTAGTAAAGCTTAAGAAAAGGATAAATAGTATATTCACCGAGTAGTATATATATGTTAGATTCACAAAAGGCATACATCTTGTAGGACTGAAGATAACTAGAGGTTTTATATTTGTGGTATAAAGTTTTGGTTGGATTATTGGATTAATTTTTGAGGCCACTGATTCACCCCCCCTCTCAGTTATTCTAACATAATGAGCACACCATGAATACCATCAACCTCACATTCTAACAATCTCCCCTTTCTCCTTGATGAAAACATTCATCAATAACAAAGAAAACAATCCACTAACAAAATATATCAACATCAAAGTTTTATGATCTTCTCTTCTTATCTCCAATTTTTCACAATTTTGGTATGTAACAATGGTTAAGATTTTTGCAATAAAACAACATATGAATTTTGGTGTTGCAATCTCAGAGTGAATCTACGCTGATTTTGTGAGTTTCAAGTCATAATTTTGAATTCAAGAGCCATTGCATGTTCTATGTGAATTTACTTCGCCTTCATTTAATTGGTATTAGTTGTGATAAATTTGCTTGTTATGGTGAATTAATGGAGCTGATCGAATTTATGATGTGCTAAAAGATGAATTTGTCTCACATGTGTACATAAATGGGCATGGTTGTGTGATTTTGATGAATTTTGAGATATATTATTTTTATTTCCTTAGATGATTGCAGTTGGATAGTATGAATTATGGATGCCTTGTTTATGTTGTTTCAAGTTTTAGAGATAAGATCTTTTATTTCTATATGCAAGTTCAAGTTACTCATGAATGATGTCCATAGGAGTTAAATTTTAGTTATTTATTTTGAATCTCTTTTTACCTTGCATCTTTTGAAGTTTTTAAAAAAACATGAGGTTAGAAGTAGTTAATAACATAGGAATTAGTTTGTTAGAATTTATTTGTTTTGCAAATTTCAAGATATAAATATTCAGAAAATCCAAAAGGTGAATTGTAATTTTTCATTTTCATGTTCAATGGACTAGTAAAGGCCCACCTTGTGTTTACACATAAATCTTCATTGTCTCCCAACGTAATTGTGATCCAATCTTAGAGAACCTTGGGAGTGATCCCCATCACTCTTTCAAGATAGGGATTTGATTTTCTTATCCCTATCATTGCATTGTGTCAACACAACACTCATAAGGATCATAAATCCAAGGATCTCATTAGATTATTTATTAAAAACTCTCTTTTAATCAATTTCCATGATGAGTCCTGTGCGAAAAAGATATGGAAGAAGCTTGGCGAGACATATCAATATAAATCTTTAGTAAATAAGATTTTCCTAAGGAAGAAAGTATATTCCTTGAGAATGGAGGAGGGTGAAAACATTGCAGATCACTTAGAAGCATTTAATATGTTTGTGGCTTAATTTGCATCAATTTTTGTGATGATGAATGAGGAGGAAAAATGTAAGATGTTACATTGTTCCTTCCCTAACTCATGTGATTCTCTTGTTATGACCATCAACAATACTTCTATTATTTTGAAGACTAAAGCTATGGCGGGTTATTTTATTTCTAAATAGATGAGGAGGAAGGTATCCAAAAGTGTCAATGAGTCCCTATTATTTCATGGAAGACATAAGGAAAAAGGCAAGAGGAATAAAAATATAAATCCAAATCTCAGGGGGGATCCAAATCTCCTAGAAAGTCCAATGTTATTTTCTAGAATTGCATTAAGTATGGACACATATGTTAAGACTACAAATAAGAAAAGAAGAAACTTGATTCTAATTCTTAGTTCAAGAAGGAAGATGGTGATGCATTCATTATAGCTTTGTCCACTCATGAATGTAATGATGCATGGTTAATTGACTCATGCACATCTTTTCTTATGACCTCTAATAAAGACAGGTTTTTTGAATATGAATAATTTGATGGAGGTAAGGTTCATTTGAGTGATAATTCTAATTTAAATATTGTTGGTTGTGTTAAATTTAGAATTAGGTTTTTTGATGGTAGAATAAGAAGGATTAATAGTGTGCCACATCTCCCTAGTTTAAAATAAAATTGGTTATCTATTAGAAAACTAATAGATTTGAGTATGAAGGTAGTCTTTTATAATGTGGGATGTAAAAAGGTGAGAGGTTATATCATGATTGATAGAGGTGTCATAATTGGTACATTGTATAAGTTAGATGCATACACTACTAAGTATAATTGTAATGCCCCGCCAAGGAACCCTTGGAAACAACAGGTCAAACATGCACTAATTTTTTTTTTAAACAATAACATATAACATCTATAATATAGTGTAAATGATAACCAAATGCATAAGCATAAATATAACAATGAACAATAACAACGATCCTTAAATGATCGTGCACAAGCAAAAGACTAAGAGAATGAAAAGAATAAACTCAAGCCATCACATGAGGGTCCATAACATGTACACAAACCTCATGAATCAAGGAGGAACCATTGTCAACGGTTTCCAATTGAGGAGGTTAATCCATCCCTGTAGCAAATCAATTCTGAGCTATAATTGAAGCCTAAACAAGTAAAGTACTCAAAATCTAAACACAGTGAATCTAAATATTGACTGCAAAAATACATAAGGCATCCAAGGGAAAAAGAGTATCCAAATATGAAATTACATTCTTAACAGACCCTTAGAAAGTATTCTCTATTTTAAATGCGCTAAAATATTAGGTGCATTCACTAAAAGATAAGTCATATGCATTAATATGTGAATCAAAAGTGCTAATATGAGAAGAAAAAATGCTAAACTATAAGGAAACAATGCTAAAGTGATTTAAAAGTTAGGTTTGAGCCTTAACAATTGAAAATAAAGAGTTTTCTTGATCTAAAAATAAGGTAGGGATGTCGAATCCAATGTATGACTTAAAATCAAGGCTTTCTCCACACATGAGAGTACCAGATACCATAAATCGAGGGCATAACCCACTCGAATACATGAATAACATAAGTAAGCAAAACTCCTACATTGATGAAATGCATACATGAGTATCTAAGTGAGAGAATACATCCATATAAACCATAGTGTTGTGGAGTAGGTGAAGTGCAATCTTGGACCGCTCAGATACCTATTTTCTAGTCCCCAACGTTGAATGGTCATGTCACCCAACCACAAGGAACCCTTAGGCCCTCCCTACCATGCTCATGGAGATAACCATATGGCCCAAGCACACACACAAAGGCCCACTCATACAAAATAATTACAACACAACCATAACTCTAGTATACTCAATCCCCATGGAACACATCACATAAAAGCTCAAGGTCACATCACCGGTACGATGATACAAATACATACAACTACTTAAGAACATGCAATGCTCAACACGTCAAGAATTTCAATCGACATGAGGGCATCTTGGGAGCACAATGGCACACCAAAATGGGTACACAACTCATTCACACAATAATCCAATAATACCTAGGTGTTCATACAAGGCAACTCACACCACACTGGGAGACCACTCCATATGAGGGAAACATGATAGTGCAACAACTTTACCCAACTCATTTGGTCATAATGCCAAGAGAAAATAACCAAATCAACTTGACTATAAGATTTTCTTATATGATATCATGTTTCCACAAAATAAAATCACACCAAAGCCGCAAGATTCTAATTTTTTCCAAATACCCAATTGGCATAAAAACCAGTCATGGAGGTCATCCACCATTGATGAACCTCCAAAAATCTCATATTTCAAACTTCACATTTTGAAAATGTAAGAAAAATAATTGATCCATATCCACCCAACACTCAAAAAATGCAATAATATTTAAAATACGAGCAAACAAAAACAATTGGACATTATTTTCCCATATAAACCCTCATTCCCAAATTTCTTCCCATAAATTCAAAAATGCATCAAATCAAAATCTACAAAATGGAATCATGACTAAAACCAATTTGAAAATAATTTTCAACTTACAATTTCCAATTTAAAAGAACCAAGAAGTTATGAGGGTTTCTTGACTCTCACATGAAGAAAACCAAAACTTGGAGAGAAAACCAAACTCAAAATGAAAAGCCACCACATTTGGGATACCAGTATAAAATGGCAAAAGAATTGGATAAGGCCAACACCCACAACTAAATCTTTCCATCCAAGAAAAAATTGAATTCTCCATGCAAGGGTTTTTGAGAACTCATGAAGAAATTGGAAAAAGACCCCAAAATTAAAATATTACCATTAAACCACTTTTCTCCGAATATAAAGTGACTTTACCAAGTCAAAAAAATATAACTCAAATAAATTTAAAATATAAAATCCCACAATAATAATAAAATCCTAACTTCCACTAAATTGCTCAAAACAATATTTTCCAGCAACAACAAATTAATAAAATAACAACCGATGTCTTCAACAATTAAATTAAATATAAATATTATTTACTTATGCACTACTCAAAACCATAACGACCAACAAGAAGGTACAACACACAACCAATGGTCTCAACACACAATCCAGGATAGCCGAATGTTACCACACGATAATCGACAGGTAGGTAAAAACCATATAACAATTGGGCTAGGAGATGCAATTGGCCACATGACTATCTCCAATATATCCATTGTTGGGGAAATTATAAGTAGGCACACTCAGACCTGTGAAACCAGGTGAAGATGATGCCTACTACCTTTACACATTAGTACAATAGTCAAAGAGTGTGCACGCACACACACACATATAACAACCAATCAACTGGAAAATGAGGAGAAACGATACATTGTGTGGGTCTCACAAGAAAGTAGCTACGAATTTGTTTGACCTCATATACACCCATAGTAGATCATCATCATAAGCATTTCCATGATCTCAAGGTATCCTCAATAACATCATGTAATCATATTAATAATAATTACCAACTACACTATTTAAATAACGTGAGGTATCAAGAAAGATAAACAAATTACATTTCTTACCATTTGAATGTGGTGACAGTAAGAACCATAGCCTTGCATAGGCCAACATGCTGAGTGTCACTAATCATAAGCTACAACATAAAATATCATCAAGGGGCATTGGTTAGCATTAACATTGTTAACCATAAATGATACCATAAATCATTACATTCATCAAATGATATTAATATCAATTTAATCATCCAAAGTACAACAAGGGTACACCAATAGATAAGTATATAAAAAATCATGCCAATATTAGGAGAATGATTACCAACTAGTCATACATTGACCAACCACCAAGTATGTCTCAATTCATATTAATCAACATGATAATACTAATTTTCATAATCCCAATTATCAAATAAACAACATCATAGGAAGGTCCAACGTGATCCAAACACCACATTCCAATCCAAGGGTTATAAAGATGAAAGAAAATAGGAGAGGCACTACATCCCCCCCCCAAGAACAATGTTTACTCCTGAAATCTTATAAGATAATAGACGAGGACACCACGTTCCCAAGTACAAAGTATTCAGCAAAAAAAGAAGCATACATACAAGGTTAATAGTTACACAAGGCCAATGTTTTACAAGAAGGCATATCATACACCATATATATACAAGTCTCTACCTCCAAGGTATACCAACAAATTTCATTCTTATAATTCCAATCACTACTTGTGTGACATGTTTATTAAACAAGGCCTAACACAACATGGTGGGAAAACAAGGATAACCACTCCCAACTCCCTTTCCAACCAATCCAATCACTACATGGAAAATCATGTATTTTGACAAGTCCTTTTCTCCATGGCGGGAAAATAGGAACATCTACAACCTAGTACATCTAATCACTACTTGGGCATACATGCCTTACTAACAAGTCCTTTGCCACATGTGGGAGCATACTCACAGTTCCATAACTTAGTATGATTTAATAATATCATGCATGATATATCAATATGACCAAATCACAATCCAGAAGATAACTAACCTGAATAAATACACTACCACAATATAAGAACAACTATAATCCTACCAGTCCAACTGCTACATGAGTGGGAATGTATTATTTATAAGACCGAACACTTCATGGGGAAAAGAAAGGATGTCTATGAACAAATAAGTCCAATCACTACATGTGTGGGCATGTCCTCTGACAAGATCCTATCACAGAATGAGCAGGCATACTAAACCATTCCACAACTCTGTAAATTCCAATCGCTACATGAGTAGGCATGTATTAATAACAAGTCCTATCCCTCCACGGGGGATTATAAAACCTCCATTATTCTCTATAAATTATCCTCAACACTAATCCTTCACAATATGTAAATACACATGATATCATTCTGCCAACAAGGGATACAAACACTAGCACAAAGAATACTCAAATCTCAACATCTCGAGCAAAGAAGTTTTCCCCAAACCATCACAAGTACATTCCCAAATACCTTAGGAATTCAAACTCAATGAATACCACCCAAGATACATTTAAACATTCATTACAACACAAGAATTCATAGAAAATGGAGTTTCCATAGTGTCACTCAATATATCATAGCAATTACGTGAAGATCACACAACTTTTGATCACATTTCATCACAAAAACTCTAATTAATCAATTACATACCACATATAGTAGCATACACATAAAATATATTCTACCATTAAAGTAACTTAACCAACACAATGGAATAAAATCTTGTCACATGTTATAAACACCACCGATTACTTGCAACTTAAACTAACATGCATCACAATCTGACTTGATTCTAACTTATGATGAACAAAGATACAATATGCTCTCCATGGTTTTCTCCCTTACACATACTACTAGAGGTCTCTAAAAGACATGGTAGAAACAATATTGAGCACATAACAGGTCCAACTATTTTAAACATTTGGAATGGTCACCGTGAAATTCAAAAAGAGAAAACCCGAGTTGGGTGAAGTTGCCAATTTCAATACTAAATCATAAAATCTGCATAATTTAAACAATAAACCAAGTGCGATGAGTGTCACAAGTAGATAGATAGAATAATATTCGTGACCAATCTGACATGAGAAAATAAAAAATTCATTGTCGGCCCACATAATACAACAGAAAATCCAACAAATAACCAAAATAATCCATCAAAAGAACACTTTCACATCACTTTGTAACTAGTACCAGTCACATTTAAGGGAGTAACCACTACATGTCACTAAGGAATGAAACAATCTCAACGACATTAGAAAACATACCCATACAAATTAAAAAAAATGATTCCTTTACGACACTAATCATATACTTAATCTACACTCTAATTCATGCAACAATGCACTAATACAGTTTATAGATAGTTACGATTCTCATGTAATGAAATTTATTCCATTATACAGGTTATACAATCCAAAGTTTCACATGAGATACACAATACAATACAAAATTGGGGACATATGTCCTTGACCCAAGAAATTCTATCAAGATGAATTTAAATCACCAAACTTATGAATATCACCTCATAATATATGCAGGAGTACCACTACCAATATTTATGCAATTACAATATAATATACATTTAAAAAAAGCATAATTCACTTCCATTAATCTCTTACCCAGTGCATAATGCACCCTTAGGAGCCAATCAATAATCACTCAAACAAAACAAAGGTCTCAATCAATAACCTTATCTCAAATGGAAATGCAATCTAAAGGATCACTCAATGATCAACACCTATATAAGATAATCAAGGGTCAACCTCGAGGAGAGAGTCACACTTGGGAACCTCCTCAACTCACAAGAATATCACATATCATTACCCAAAAAAACATTTACCAAATCCCAACGCAACCCTAATGAGAACATAAACACCAAAGTTCTCAGCATATGAACATGGGCTTTGATACTAGATGTAATGCCCCCCTAAGGAACCCTTGGAAATAATGAGTCAAACATGCACTAACAATTTTTTCAAAACAATAAGATATAACATCTATAACATAGTGCAATGATAACCAAATGCATAAGCATAAATGGACCTAATGAATCAAGACCGAACCATTCTCAATGGTCATCAATTGAGGAGGTTAATTCATCATCGTAGAAAATCAATTTTGAGCTATAATTGAAGCCTAAAAAAGTAAAGTATTCAAAATATAATCACAATGAATCCAAGCACTGACTATTAAAATACGAAAGACATCCTGGGGAAAAAGGGTAGTTGAGTCTGAAATTGCATTTTTTAACAGACCCTTGGAAAGTGCTCTCTATTTTAAATGTGCTAAAGTATATGTGCTAAAAGATTAGGTGCATGTGATAAAATAAAAGTCATATGTACCAGTATATGAATCAAAAGTACTAATATGAGAATTAAAAACACTAAAGATAAGGAAAAAGTGCTAAAATGCTCTAAAAGTTGCATTTGGGCCTTAAAAACATGAAAATACAAAGTTTTCTTGATACAAAAAGAAAGTAGGGATGTCGAATCCAACATACGACTTAAAATAAAGGCTTTCTCCACACTGAGGAGTACCAGATACCATAAATCAATGGCATAACCCACTCAAATACATGAATACAATAAGTAAGCAAAACTCCTACATTAATGAAATACATACATGTGCACCTAAGTGCGAGAGTACATCCATACAAACCATAGTATTGTGGAGTTGGTGAAGTACAATCTTGGACCACTTGGATACCTATTCTATAGTCCCCAAAGGTAAATGGTCACACCACCCAACCCCGAGGAACTCTCAGGCACTCCCCACCATGCTCACAAAGATAACCATATGGCCCAAGCACACACACAAAGGCCCACTCATACAAAAGACTTAAAACACAATCATAACTCCAGTATACTCAATCCCCATGGAACACATCACATAAAATCTCAATATTGCATCATAGGTATGAGGATACAAATGCATGTAGCTACTCAAGACCATGCAATGATCAACACGTCAAGAAGTCCACTTCACATGAGGGCATCTTGGGTGCACAATGAAACACTAACCCGGATACAAAAATCATTCAAACAATACTCCAATAATACCAAGGAATTAAGACAAGGTAATTCACAGCACACTGGGAGACCACTCCATATGAGGGAAACATGATAATGCAAGAACCGTATCCATCTCAATTGTCCATAATGCCAAGAGAACATAACCAAATCAACTTGACAATAAAATTTTCTTATATAATATCATATTTCCACAAAATAAAATCACACCAAAACCCCAAGATTATAACTTTTTCCAAATACCCAATTGGCATAAAAACCAGTCATGGAGGCCATCCACCATTGATGGACCTCCAAAAAGCTCAAATTTTCAAACTTAACAATTCAAAAATGTAAGAAAACCCATTGATCCATTTCCAGCCAATACTCCAAAAATGCAATAATATTTATAATTTAGGCACCCAAAATAATTTGTAAACATTTTCCCATATAAACCCTCATTCCCAAATTTCTTCCCATAAATTCAAAAACGCATCAAATCAACTTCTACAAAATGGAATCATGGCTAAAACAATGCACAAATAATTTGCAACTTACAATTTTCAATTTAAAAAATAACCAATAAGTATGAGGATTCACATGAAAAAATAAAAACTTGGAGAGAAAACCAAACTCACAATGAAAAGCCACCAAATCCAGGAAACCAGTAGAAAATGCCAAAATAAATGGATCAAGCCAACACCCACAAAATCTCTCCAACTAAATCTTTCCATCCAAGGAAAAATTGAATTCTCCATGGAAGGGTTTTTGAGAACTCATGAAGAAATTGGAAAAAAAAACCCAAAATTAAAACATAACCATAAAATCACTTTTCCCCAAATATAGAGTGACTTTACCAAGTCAATAAAATATAACACTTTCCCAAATAAAATCTCAAAAAATAAATTTAAAATAAAAATCCCACAATAATAATTAAATCCCAACTTCCACTAAATTGAAAAACAACATTTGTCGATAACAACAATAATTAATAAAATAAAAACTGAAGATTTTAAGAATTAAATTAAATATAAATATCATTTACTTATGCATTTCTGACAATCATAATGACCAACAATAATACACATCACACAACCACTAGTCTCAACACACAATCCAGGATAGCCGAATGTTACCACATGATAATCGACAAGTAGGTAAAAACCGTATAAAAATTGTCCTCCAATACTAGGAACGACAATTGGGCTAGGGGATGAAATTGGCCACATGACTATCTCCAATATACCCACCTTTGGGGATAATATAAGTAGGCACACTCAGACCCATGAATCTAGGTGAAGATGATGTCTGGTACCTGTCCACATTAGTGCAATAGTCAAATCACACACACACACACAACCAATCAATAGGCAAAGGAGGGGAAACGAGACATCATGTGGGTCTCGCAAGTGAGTAACTATGAATTCATTCCATATCATACACACCCATCCTAGATCATCATCATAAGCATTTCCATGATCTCAAGGTATCCTCAATAACATCATGTAATCACTTATTAACAATAATAACCAGCTACACTATTTAAATAACATGAGGTATCAAGAAAGATCATAAACTTACATTGCTTACCATTTGAACATGGTGATGGAAAGAACCATATCCTTACCAAGGCTAGCATGCTGCGTATCTCTAATCATCATCTACAACATAAAATATGATCAAGGGTCACTGGTTAGCATTAAAATTGCTAACCATAAATGATACCATAAATCATTACATTCATCAAATAATATAGACATCAATTTAATAATCCAAAGTACAAAAAGGGTACATAAATAGCTAGGTATATAAACACTCATGCCAATATCAGGAGAATTATTACCATCTAGTCATACAGTACCAACCGCCAAGTATAGCTTAATTCATATTAATTAACATGCTAACACTAATGCATAATCCCAATCATAAAATAAACAATGTCACAACAAGGTCAAACATGATCCAAACACCACATTACCATCCAAGGGTTATAAAGCAAAAATAAAATAGGAGTGTAATAGATGAAAGAATGCAATATAAGAAAATGGGATGAGGGATTTAATGTATGATATGAAATGGATGTTAATACATTTGAAATTAGAATGTTTATTGAAATATAAGGGGAAAATAAGATGTTCCTTTTAACCTCAAATATACAAAGGAGGGCTCCAAATTAATTAACCCCAAAGGAAGGATTAATGCAAAAATGAATCAATCTATTAGAAATGAGAGTAAAGAGGAAGACCTTAAATTCTGTTTTATAGAAAAGAATGTGTGATTGATTTAGAAAGATTAAGAACTTTAATTGAAATGAATAGGAGAAAAGTACTAACCTTAAAATGTTACAAATCTGAAGAATGTTGTTTTCAGGGTTCTACACTCAGTTTCTGGAAAAATCTACAACCATATCTGGAATAGAAATGTAGAGATGAACACAACCCATAATTATTTTTCCGATCTGACATAGTTCCAATTTTGATCCTCAAGTCAATGTCACCATTGACCCATAATTTTTGATTCTGACCTAGGGCAGAATTGACCTCTGATTCTGACCTAAAATATCTGACAGACAATCTATTTTCGGATCCCGATAGTTGGCTGAAAAGGGTATCCAAATCTGCACTCCAAATTTTTGTTCCTAACCTGTCCCTGCAAGAAAAATGGTTTGTTTGTTGGGGGGGAGGGGTTTGCCTTAGTCAAACCCTAATTTAGGAATTAACCTTGAAATCAATAGTTGAAATAAAGAATGCTAGCAAGTAGTAGAAGTAAATCTAATAATGAAGCTATGATATTCAATAGATATGCAATTGTATTTCGAATGTAAACAAGTATGTAAATATGAAAGCTTGGAATCAATATTATAAACCATAAAAATCCATGATTGTATGATTGGAATCCACCTTGAAGAGAGAATGAATGAGTCTTGAGGATGCACAAAGTATCTTGAAGGAAGATCACACCACCATGATGGATAGATCTAGGGCTTGAATGATGAATCTTAAATGCTTGAACCAAATCCCTTCAAAGGCTTGAATCATTGATCTTCAATGGAGAACTTGAATGCTTGAGAGGAAGAATTGAACACTTTGAAAGCTTTAAAACATGTAGAAGAATGGATGCTTGAAATTTTTTCTTGATGATGGTTGTTCACTTAGTGAGACTTCTTGGTTTTCTTACTTAGAGAAAATGAAAGGAGAAAACTTTCTTATATATGAATCTAGGGCACAATCTTCTAGAGAGGCCTACATAGGAGAATTAAATTACAATTAAACCTATATCCCTAGAAGAGGACCTATATTAAATATAATTTAAGAGTCATTGCTTCGGAACCCAAAACAACCGACCCAGAAGTGGGAAATGAACTTTTAATGACCCTTGACAACCGACAAACTTTCAAATTGGAAAGGGGGACCTGGGTCAAAGTTGAGGTTGACCTTGACCTAGGTCAAGGTCAAGGTAAAACTTGACCCAGGGAGTTAGAACCCCTGGAAAATGTGCTAGATGGGATGGATGGTGCCCGGAGAGGCCCAATCAGGGTCCTAAATAGGTACTAAAGTAGGAGAGGGTGCAAAAATGAAGGGACAATATGATGATGGTAAAAAACACCCCCTAAGGAGGGCTGAACATTCTTAACATGGAAGTGCTTCCATTTTAAGATGATACAAGGAGATGCACTACAGTAATAGTACTTTTGTGAAGACCAAATATGTTGATACTTCATTAGAAAAGTTGAGATTTTCACCTTCAAGAGCTAGTCATGGATTTTGGGTACCTAAGGGCTCTTTTTCTTTTGAATCAAAGTTAGTTAGAGATAATAATATTTTATAACACTAGAGACTTGACCACATTAGAGAGAAGGGTATAAGGACCTTGAAAAATAAAAACCTTGTTGAAGATTTGAATGATTGTAATCTTGATTTTGATTAATGTGAGCATTGCATTTATGGAAAACAAAATCAAGTTTAGTTTTACTCAAGTTACTATAAATATTTTGGTGTATTGGATCTTATTCATTTTGATGTTTTTGGTCCTATAAATTCTCCTTCCATTGGAAAATCCACAAATTATGTTCATTAATTGATGATTATAGTAGAAGGACATGTGTATATTTCATAAAGAGTAAATCTAATCATTTCAGTTTTAAGGAATTCAAAGATTTGGTTGAATTATAGACTGGAAGGAAAATAAAAATAATGCAGTTGTAGAAAGGATGAACATGACAATGATGAACAATGCTAGGAGTATGTTGAGTGGTGCTGGTCTAAAACATTTTTTTTGGCCTGAATTTGTTGCCACTGCACGCTACCTAATTGATAGGTCTTGTACACTATCTCTTATTGATGGAATTCTTATGGAGGCATGGTTGGGTCATAATATCTTATTGAGACATCTTAGAGATTTTTTATTCAAGGTATATGCATATGTACCACAGGAGAAATGAAAAAATGGAAAACAAGACTGTGAAATGTATCTTCATTAGATAAGGTTGTAGAGTGAAAGGATAAATATTTTTTCCCCTATTGCACATAAAGAAGTGTTGATTTTATTAAAAATAACCCTCCCATTACATTGAAACCAAAATAAACCAAAAAGGAAGATGTGATTCAACTACCTTATATCCCTGATAAAGTTGAATCAAGGTCTCTAGATAGACAAAAAGTCGAGGAGAGATCATCTAGATTTGAATCTTCAGAAGAGGAGGAACCTCCAACTCAACTTGTTTGAAGGTTTACAAGATAATGGTCGAAGATGAATTTTTTCTTTGAATACTCACATGGATGAACCTACCTCTATACAATAGATATTAGGTAATGAATGATGTAGAATCCTAGAAAATTGCTATGGATGAATAAGTGACATGTTTGAAAAAGAATGATACATGAGATCTTGTACCATTTCTTCAAGTATGAAATCTTGTTGGTTGAATATTGGTGTTAAAGTAAAATATTAGTTCAAATAGAATCATTCAGACGTATAAATCAAGGTTGGTTGTGAAAGGCTACTTTTAAGTTAAGGGTGTTGATTATGGTGAGATGTTTTATCTTGTTGAAAAAATGGCATCCATGAGATTTTTTCTTTCCATTAAAGCTTATAATTTAGAGGTTGAGAAAATTGATGTGATAATTTCTTTCCTTTATGGTGATTTAGAGGAGTATTTATATGACATAGCTAAATCACTTCAGGGTAAGAGGTAAAATTAACTTTGTTTGTGAATTGAAAAATATTTGTACGAACTCAAGAAAAGTCACAGGATGTGGTACCATAAATTTGATACACTTGTATTGAGCTTGGGATTTGAGTATTCTAAATTAGATAATTGTGTTTATTATAAATATGATGGTGTTCATTTCATGTACAATACATTATGTATTGATGATATGTTGTTCATTGGTAAAGAAAATATATGATTGTAGAACTAAAGTATTAGCTTGTTGCTAAATTTAAAATAAAATATATTATTCTAGATAAAAAACAATCTTGGAATGGAAATTAGAAGACATAGAGAAAATAGAAAGTATGGTTAGTCTAGAGTAAGTATGTGAACTGAGTTTTCCAAAGGTTTAACATGAAAGATTAAGAGCATTTTTATACATCCCTATTAGAGATGGAAGACATCCCTTTCAGATTGTTCTACATCCCTATCAAAGATGAAAGACATGAGAAGAGTACCTTACTAAAGTGCATTTAAAATTTTGATGTATGCTATGGTCTGTACTAGGCTAGACTTTGCCCAAGTAGTGGGAGTTCTTTCCAGATATATGTCTAATTCTTGAAAATTTCATTGGGATGCAGTTAAAAGAGTCTTTAGATATTTCAAGGGCACTTCAAAGATGATTATGGTTATGTGGATTCATATTGGGTAGGTGACATTGATGGTAGAAGATCCACCAGAGCTTATGTGTTTACCTTATTTGGCAGTGCAATTATCTAGATAAGTAAGTGATAGAGTGTGGTTGCTTTGTCCACGACTAAAGTTGAGTATATGGCATACACTAATTCTTGTAAAGAATCCTTTTATCTTAAGATATTTTTCTAAAATATTAGAATAAAATAAGGATTAATGACAATTAATTGTGATAGAGTGTGATTTGCCTAGCTAAGAACTTGGTATTTCATTCTAGGACCAAGAACATTGGCGTTTAGTATCATTTTGTCAGAGAATTAGTTAAGGATGAAAAGTGAAGTTGGTAAAAGTAGCAACTTTGATGAAATTTTTAGATTCATTACCTATGGTTTTGAGCATAGAGAAATTCAGATGGTGTTTAGATTATAAGGGCCTTATGACCTCTAGCAATTGAACTATGGTGTAGATACTCCCTTTTCTCTTGCAAGGTGTTCAAAAAATGGGAGATGGTTGGGTAAATGTGTTTCAACCTTGTATTTACATATAATTACTATATATAGTAAGATTACATTTGAGCACATATGTTCCCTAAACTTTCCCCAAAGGTTTTGATGGGTTATATAAGCATGCTAGTAAATTTTCATTGCAAGACATACTGTAGAATTGATTAGAATGAGTTTGATAAGTGATTGATGAGTTGATTTGGTTTTCATTGATGCCAACTTGCTACTATTCTTATTAGTGACTACTTTCTGTGAAACCTATGTTGAGTATATTTCTCTGCATATCCTTGTTGTAATTTCTGTTGTTTGAGGTGCTGACATTCATGTTTTGTCATTGATGTAAACATATGTTTTAGGTGGATGCTTTAGAAGTTTTAGAAAGACTAGTTATCACAAGTACATGCAAGATTGACAGTTGTGTACAAACAATTTATGCTGTTTCATTATATGCGAGCATGGATTTGTGTAGAGGGAACAATGTACACCTTATATCTAAGGTCATTGGATTTGATATTTCTATTTGCATGAGTTATAGTTGTTTTGGTAAAGATTGGTTAGAGTGCAATGATAGAGGATTATTACAGAGATGGTCTCTCTTTTTTTGGGATAACTTGGATGTGAGCATGAGTTATGATATGGA
Organism: Thuja plicata; assembly: GCA_018584345.1. NCBI lineage: Eukaryota > Viridiplantae > Streptophyta > Pinopsida > Cupressales > Cupressaceae > Thuja > Thuja plicata. The sequence goes on from MU223642.1 coordinate 4,679,224, forward strand.
AGATTAAGGCATGATAGAAGATACATGGGAGAACATTCTTTGTGATTCTTGGGTCGCTAGATTATTGATGACATAATCTATGACGTGTAGACTGGAGAAGACCTATTTGGAGCTGACCATAGAGATGCGACATGCTTAATGATTGGTGAGCGTGAATTATGGATCTTGGTATTTGTATTTATTAATTACTTGTCTAAGGTACCGTGTGTATCTTAGCAAGGGTTTATGTAATTGTTTATGCATTGGGGAAGTCTTAACAAGCCGACCTAATTTATTATAGTAACTTATATAAAGGAAAGTAGCGTCTTGATGTGTATTGTATGTATTGGATGTAATTGGATGTTGCAAGCATGTGGATGCAAGTTATGCTGGATGTAGAGTAGCGATTATGTTTTTAATGCACTTCATTAGAATTTTATAGGAAAAGAAAGTTGATATGAGTTAGTTCACTATTATAAGTATACTTTTATACTTCTCTTTGATAGTGGATCCAAAAGGTGGGTTTAAACTTCACAAGAAGGATTTAACCTTCACTTTGGGCAGTGTGCTCGGGCAGTGAACTCATCATTTCATTCAAATCCTAACAAGGTTGAGAAGACTCCTAATAGGGTTTTTCCTTTAACAAGGACTTTTTACCGGATGTAAAATTCAGCTCCTAACATGGCTAGATCTCATAATAGGGACAATATTTCTAGTGCATTATTTGTGGGTGCTAATTCCCACTAGGATTTTCCCCTTAATAGGGTTTTAATCAAAAATAAATCATGGTGTTATGAGTTATCTACTTTGTGTGTATATTCTTATTATTTATGCTATTACATGGTTAAGTTTAAAATGGTTGAGATTAGTTAAAAGTGCTCCAACATTGATTCACCCCCCTCTTAGTGTTGCTTGATCCTAAAAATTGGTATCAAAGCTTGAGGACCTTGGAGAGAAAGCCTAACAAATTGAGGGAGATCCTAATGGATTCAAGCGATTTGGAAAAAAAATTTGAAGCAACACTTGAAGACCTAGGTAAGGCTAATGCTGATAATGAGGAATTAAAATTCAAATTGAGAAGAATTGAAGTTTACATCAAGAGGCTCAAGGAGCAGCTTAAAATTTCAAGGAACAAAAGGCAGAAACATTTTGAGAAGATAAAGGAACCTGAGAATAGTTCATCTAATCTAATTGAAAAACTTGAACAAGAAAAGGAAGCACTGAATCATGAATGTGAAGTCACTACTTTGCAATTGGCTAAGGAAATTCAACAAGAGAAAGATGAGAAGAGAAGACTTGAAGAGACCTTGAAGAGTACAAATGTTCAGATGGGAAAAATTTAGATGGAAATCAATGATGTTGAACCAATTATCAAGAATTGGATAAGTACAATATCATCATTAAGGGAGATCTTGTTGAGGCAAAGAATCACATAAAGAAACTTCATGCAAGCAACAACAAGATTGATGAACAACTTGAACAAAAAAATCCTAAAGGTGATAATACTGGAGTTGGTTTTGATGAAGCTGAATGTTCTAAATATTAAGAAAGACAATTTGAAGGCAAATTAGATGATGAACATAATCAACAAGAGGATTCTAATGTGTAAACTAGACCTTTCATAGGAAGATGCTTTGGATGCAACAAATTTGGTCAAATGAAGAGGGATTGCAGAGGTAAGACTCCTTATAAGTCCTTTACTAGTTATTGTTTCAATTGCTATGATTATGGGCACAAGAAGGAAGAACGTAGAAAATTTGATCAATCATCAAAGAAAAAAGATTACATCAGTAAGGAAAGAGAAGCTAAGATCACATATTATAAGTGAACCAAATTTGGGAGCATTGAAAGAAATTACAAATTGTAGGTTAATTAGAAAAGACCACCACCTACATGTTATAAATACAATACAAGGAAACATAGCAAAGTTTTGCAGATATAATGGACTAAAGAGCAACAAGAAATCACCTACAGTGATAAAGATGAACATTGGTGATGTTGGTAAGAGTATGGTAGAGTATATATATATGACTTAAATAAAAAGTTTACAAAGGAAGGAAACAAGGACATTAAAAAATTATGGAAAGAAAAGAATCAGAGTGAGTCTAAGGGTCAGGGAGAGTTAGTAGATGCTACTGGATCTTTGCCTGATGTTAGAATTACCACATTAGCCTAAATGACCAAGCATGGTCTTAGGGGGAGATTTGGAGAAAGATAAAAATCTATTATCCAGCTCCTGATTTACAAATTTAGATGATGCAAGGTTAGATACATGTACAAAGATATGTGTGGAAGCTACATACTTGGTCGCAAGGTCTAAAAGGTAACATAGTCTGATCACCTGGAAATTCATGGTTGACTAGGAATGAAATAAATTTTTTAAATGTATTGGGAAATACACCATAAGTACACTATGATATTTAAGCATGATTACTTAGTCATTTTTTAGCAGTGTTTTAGAACTTGTGAAGAACAAAGAACATATCACTCTTGTGGCTTTGGATGTTGCTAAGAAAGTATTTGACCAAATTGAGGAGAAAAAAAAGCTAACTGATAAGGTTGAAGAACTAGTAAAGGATAGTACCGAGGGAAAAGAGACTGGACTGAAGGAGGTTAAGATTGAATTAACTAAGGATGATGAGAAGAATAAGACATCGAGATTAGAATAGAATTCTGAGAGGAATGATAAGGTATTAGAGAGGGTAGTTGACAAAGTGAATAAAATCCTACCCTTTCTTTCATTTTTCAAGGAAGTAATACAAAAAACAAATTGAAAAAGTCTTGGATGACTTTGATATCCATTTCACAACCTTGGAGAAGGTAGCAACAAATAAAGTAGAGAAAGAATATATTTAGAAGAAGTTGACAAAGGTATGCAAGTCAATCACCTGGGATGTAAAAGTTTTGGAGACCACTATACATGAGATCAAAATCCTATATCAGTCAAGGAAAGAAGGTATATCAAATGGAAGTGAAGTCTACATTTCTAAATGGTGATCCAGAGGAAGAGGTTTAGATTGAGCAGCCTGATGGTTTTCCTTTGACAGATAATGGGGACATGGTTGGTAGATTAAATAAGGAATTGTATGGTCTAAAACAAGCACCTAGAGCTTGGTATGATTTTTTAGACAATTATTTATTACATCTTGGTTTAAAAAGGGTAGTGCAGATAGTAATCCATCTTTGAGAAATTGTGAAGATGGAATCTTGATTGTTGAAGTCTTTGTGGATGATACAATATTTGGAGGCAATGATGAAATGAGTAAAATATTATCTGAAGAAATGAAAAGTGAATTTGAAATGTCTATGATTGGTGAAATTAATTTCTTCCTTGGTTTGCAAATTACTCAAAGTAAACATGGTATTTTTATTTCTCAAACCAAGTATCTTAAGGAGTTGCTAAAGAAGTTTGGGATGGAAGATTGTAAACCTGTTAGAACACCGATGGTTACTGGATGAAATTTTACCACTACTGATAAATCTCAAAGTGTTTTTAGACCAAATAAAAGTCCATGACTGGAGGTTTGCAATATTTAACTCACACTAGACCAGACATAGATAGTGCAGTTGGAATTGTTGCGAGGTTTCAAGTTGATCCTAAGGAGACTCACCTTGCTGCAGATAAAAGGATATTTAGATATTTGAAAGGGACACTTGTATATGGTTTATGGTATGGAATTTTTGATGATTTTACATTGCATACTTATGTTAGAATACTTCAGGGATAACTAAGAGGTGAATCAGTTATCAACAACTTTATCTTTTTCTTATACTTATTAATCTAGATTGATACAAAGTAAATGCACATTCAGATAACACATTACACAACAAATCAATTTGGTTATGGGGAAACCAAATGGTAAAAACCCCGGTGGGAATTAGTACCCACAAAGAACTATACTATTTGTAGTAATCCCTGTTAAAAGATCATACAACCCTGTTAGGAGTTGTTCATTACAATGCAGTAGTATAGTGACCTGGTTAAGGGTCTGACCCTGTTAGGAGTCTTTTACAATAACCTTATTAGGGGTGGTGGACTCATTTTCCAAGGACTCACTATCCTAGTGGTGAAGGCTACAACATTCTGGTTATTTGATACACATTGTATCAACAAGGTGAACTATTTTTTGTGACACTGCTTGTCTGATCAGTTCCTTTTGTGCGCCGATGCTTTAACCTCTTGTAAAGCACTACAAAAATATTATCTGTATTCTAAAAGCTTCAACTTCAATATCTATATTATCAACATATGATAAATATAGCTTTGTTGTTTCAACACTCTGCTCTGCCTTTCTTATCTCTGGCTTTCGCAACTCTTCTTATCACAAATGACCTTCTATAAGTATATGCTCCAAGTATGAGATCATGGGACCTGTAAGACAAATATTCTTAACATCCTTGTTGGCTCTACTAAGCGCGCAAGCATAATTACAACCACGCAAGTATAAACTGAATAGATGCATCACTTCACTAAGTCGGCTTCACCAATTTAACGATAACTTTGCAATCTTCTTGAAATACATTTGGTGCCTTTAGATTAATATCAAAAACTCATAAATCATCATGAATATACACAAACATATCCTAAAGATAGGTGCAACTCAATAAACACGTTACATACGTTGGCCTTAAACCATTATTCCTCCAGAACTGTAACCGTCAATAACAGAATTACATATCTTTACTGAAACATCATATCTGGGTTTGCGTGTATGAACATAGCATAATAAACATGTCAAAAACATGTATCTATCCATGCAAGTCTTCATGTCATCATATAGATAATTACATACAGAAGTGCTGCTATGTATTATATGTTGTCATCAATGACAAACATACAATCAATCAATTGTTCAGAATCAAATCTCCAACAATCTCCCCCTTTGGCATTGATGGAAACATATGATAAAAAAAACTTCTGTTCATGGTTTCTTCTTTCTTTTACAATCTTCTCAATATCCCCATCAAAGATTCATCTACATTGCTGCAGTTACATAGACTATGTTTTATATGTATACTCCCCCAGAGTATAAGCTCCTTGTATGTGTTCCTTGTTTAGCTCTTTGTTTGTGTTCCTTTTTTTTAGTACATACTCCCCCATTGACATCA
>MU223642.1:4691350-4721862 GCA_018584345.1 Thuja plicata
AACCCTAAGGCAGTGTTCATCTGCGATATACTCTGGCTTCTCAGCTTTCCCATATGGCTCAGCATGATAAGCAATCTATTCGCTCATTCTTTGCATGGATAGGTATACTGAGTGATGTCTCTACCATCACAATCAACACGCTATCCTCAACTCCTCAGCAAGCAGCTGTGTGTCATTTTTGCTTATGCCAAACTGTCTTTAGGTCAATAATTCCCATTCATTTTCTGGGAAAGCACATAACCGAATCGTACTCCCTCCACTTCCAGCTTGAGCTGCAGAACCGGCTAGTTTCACACCAATGATCTTCCCCACCACAGCCTCAACAGTAGGGATTTGGGGAAGAGATTTTGGCAAGCCACTAGTTTGTGTTTTTAGGGTTTTTTTCATTTTGTAGGGACACGGTAATAAGGAAGTAATAAAATGAAGTTTATTTTTATTTTTTTTACTTTTATGCACGTGTTGGTCGAAATTTCGACCAACACGGGCATAAAAGTAAAAAAAAGAAAAGTTATCATTTATAATGCGACCAAATAAAACAATTTTGCTAGTTGGTCAAAAAGTTTGGTCGAAATTTGGGGTAAAATCTATTAGTGAATTTATGTTTTTTGAGGTGTTGATATTCATGTTTGGTCATTGATGTCAACATATGTTTCATCTGAACACTTTAGAAGTTTCAGAAAGACTGGTTATCATAGGTACGTGCAAGATTGACAGTTATGTATGGACAGTTTATGGTGTTTCAGTATATGCAAGCATGAATTTGTGTAGAGGGAAGAATGTACACCTTATATCTAAGGTCGCTAGATTTGATATTGTTGTTTGTATGAGTTATAGCTATTTTGGTAAAGACTGGTTACAGTGCAGTGACAAAGGATTATGATAGAGATGGTCTCTGAGTTTTTGAGATAACTTGGATACAAGCATGAGTTATGATATGCAATATTGAGGAATGATAGAAGATACATAGGAGAAAATTATTTGTGATTCTTGGGTCACTAGATTCTTGTTGACCTCAGCTATGATGTATAGACTGATGAAGACCTATTTGGGGCCGACCATAGAGATGTAACATGCTTAATAATTGGCGAGTGTGGATTATGGATCTTAGCATGTAACTAATGATTTTTATTTGTTTATTAGTTGTGTAAGGTACAATGTGTATCTTAGAAAGGGTCTATGTAACTATTTTTGCATTGGGGAAGTCTTAACAGACCGACCTAATCTCTTATTGTAACTTGTATAAAGGAAAGTAGCATTCTTATGTGTATTGTATGGATTGGATGTAATTGGATGCTGAAAACATGTGGATGTGATTTTTGCTAGATGTAGAGTAGTTATTATGTTTTTAATGCACTTAATTGGAATTGTATAGAAAAATCAAGTTGCTATTAGTCCGTTCACTATTATAAGTATACTTTTATACTTCTCTTTGGACAATGGATCCAGAAGGTAGGTTTAACCTTCAGAAGGTGGATTTAACCTTCACTTTAGGCAGTGTGCTTGGGTAGTGAGATCATCATTTCATTCAAATCCTAATAGGGTTGAGAAGACTCCTAACATGGTCTGTCCTTTAACATGGACTTTGTACTAGATGTAATAATCGACTCCTAACAGGGCTAGATCTCCTAACAATGATACACTATTTATAGTTCATTATTTGTAGGTGTTAATTTCTGCCAGGGTTTTTCCCTTAACAAGGTTTTACTCGATAAAAAATCATGGTGTTATGAGTTATGTGGTTTGTGTGTATATTATTATTATTATTCTATTGCATGGTTAAGTTTCAAGTGATTGAGATTAGTTAAAAGTGCTACAACACTGATTCACCCCCTCTCTTAGTGTTGCTTGATCCTAACAATCCTATATGTTACAAATTGTTTGATAATATTATGATTTGTCATTGAGGACTATTTGAAGATATTAATTTCAAGGTTTTATGGTTCAAAATGAAGTAAAATGGATTTTTAATTTATCTATGAAAAGTTGTGACTAAATGTGGTCTTTGCATGAAATGCATGCTTCAAATTTCTCTACATGATAGTTCCTAATGGTGCGCTTCTATAAATGATTTATTAATGTTTTTTAGCTTCATTCATTTTAGATGGAATGAGAGTTTTGGCGTCAAAGATGTGGTTTCAAATATTGGCGGTGTTCTTGCTCTAGGTTTGGTGGACCTCAGGTGCTTACACTTATCTTTTTTAACCTTGGAAAATGAAAATGGATTGTAATATGTATGGTGATATTTTTGTCCCAACTATGATGTGGTGTATTCCACTTCTCATTCCTCCCCACTATGGGAATGTTTAGTTCTAACCTAATTTAAATTATATTTGGCTACTTGCTTGATTGACAATAAGAAACTTTGCAAGCTACATGTTAAAAAATAATAGAAACTATGTGGAATTTGTGTATAGTTGTATGAATTTTGTACAAGTGTGTACCTATATGAAGAGGATACATGAAAGAGGAATCATCTCCCTAGATGTTTGAGTTTCTATGAAGAGTTTTAGAGGACAATGCATAAATTCATGTGTTAGCTACTGGAAGCAACGAGATGAAGATATCTATAGATCAGCTAGTTGTATTTCTATTGTGCATCAGTGATAGATCTATTTTTTTTCTTCTTTCTTCTTTAGGTAGTGAGCCCTTTAGCAGTGACCCTTTGACAGTGAGTGTTTCTCTATAAAATTCATCATAATCAATGTCACACTAATATGTGTTTATATATATATATATATATATATATATATATATATATATATATATATATATAAGAATAATAGTCTCCATTATTTTTCCCTTAATTGGGTTTTCCATGTAAATTTGGCATTTCACGTGTCTGGTGAGTATTGTGCTTTCATGTTTACATCTTTCTGTTATCAAGGTTTAAAGTAAGTTTGGTGAAACTGATTAAATTTATAATAAGGTTACACCTTCTCATTTGTATTTTATATTCAACAATTGGTATTAGAGACATGGTTCCTTGAGAAGAGATTATTTTCTTAAGGAGATCCTGATGGCACAAACATTGACACTCAATACTTTTGATGGGTCTGGACATGAATTTTGAAAAGTAAAAATGTGATGATATTTGATCTCTTTCAATTAAAAGACTTGGAAGGTTATGGAAACTCAATATGTAAAGCCGATAAGTGGAATGAATACTCCAGATGATTTGGAATCATATGGAAATAATGAAAGGGAAAGGTATGCAATTTTAAGTGTTCTAACTAAATATGAATTGACTAAAGTTATATATTTGGAAACTGCTCATGATGTTTGGGAAAAGTTGAAAACACATATGAAATCAATTATATGATCAAACAAGCTAAGATGCATAATACAAAGGATAAGTATTAAAGTTTTCAAATTGAGGAAGAAGACATCATAACAAATTATATGCAAAAGATTGATGGTGTGGTAAATGAGATTAGAAGTCTTGGCGACACACTAGAAGAAAAGGATGCGGTACAAAAAAACTCATAACACTTACTAAATCTTATAGCTCTAATGTTTGTACCATTGAAGAAACTCATATTTTGAACCAGTATTATAGAGAACAAATGTATGGTGTATTTCTTTATTTTGATATGAGAAAATTTGATACTACTTGCTCAAGAACAAAAACAAATTTCAAGGCTACCAAACCTACAAAAGAAGAACATGATGAAAATGAATTTGATGAGATAAAAGTGAACTTTCTAGGAAAAATAAAGAAAGACACCAAAAAATATAGAGGTAAGTTACCCTTTAAATTCTTTCATTATGGGAAAATAGGTCATTATGGTTCTAGATGTCCTGATAGAATTGCAGAAGAAAAGAAGAAGGAAAGTAAAGGAAAATCCAATAGAAAAGCTTACTATGTGTAGACACCAAAAATTGACCCGTTGCACGTGTGCAACAATTTTACTAATATTCTTCTTAAATGATTAAATAATGTTAACTATTTAATTAATTAGTATCTTTTACTATATTCAAAATTTGAATTCATATTTCTCCCAATTCCATAATTAAGTACTTTTAATTGATTATTTAATTAACAAAAATCTAACTAATATTCATCAACCATTTTTCTACAAATTAATTAATTTTTTAATATTTAATTAAATACATTACCTTCACAATTAATTGAGTAATCATAATATTTAATTAATATTTCTTCGTTGTGATTATTACATATATGTAATGATTATAGTTATTTAACCATTTTATCCTAATAATAAATAAATGTCAATTTATTTAATTTTATAATTCCAAGTAAGTTTATTGATTGAAATAATGTTACCATGAAAAATGAATAGCTTGGGAGAGAAATCACCCAAATTATAGTGGAGACATGAGCTTAAAACCCTTTTCCTTAAAATCACCCAAATCAATAAACTTGCTTGGATTTATTTTTTGTCTCACCAGAAAACCCTTTTCCTTAAAATTGATTTTGCTAAAGCTTATGTTCGTATTGAATGGCCTTTTATTCTTGTTATACTTCACGCTCTTGGTTTTGGCCCCAAATTTCTTCAATTTGTGCAGATGATTTTTTAGGATGCCTCTGCTTGCATCACCATTAATGGTAGACAATCTTCTGCCTTTGGGCTCTTCAGATCCATTTGGAAAGGCTGTCCTTTGGCTCCTACCTTATATGTTCTGGCAACTGAGGGATTTGACTATTTGTTAGCTTATTCTATTTCTTTGGGCCATGTTCGTGGGATTGCTTTACCAGACTCTACCCAACAATTGGTCAATGGCCATTTTGTCGATGATTCCTTTCTCACTCTTGAAGAGGATGAAGAAAATATCAAGGTAGCCTTGCAGTGTTTAGAAACTTTTTGCCTGGCCTCTGGTTCATCCATCCAATGGAATAAAACCTAGTGTTATATGCATTCTTCCCTTCCTGATCCGCCCTGGTTTACTCATTTTGGATGGTCCAGGATTCAACATGGGGAATTTTTTTGTTTCCTTGGTATTCCTTTTGCTTTTCAAACCACTTCTACTGAATTATGGAATGTTGTATTAGCTAAAATTGAAAAGAATCTTACCTATTGGATCACCAAGTTGCTCTCTCTCACTGGTAAGTTTTAGATTTTCTCCAAGGTCTTGGCTACTACACATGTGTACTACTCTTCTTGTTGGGCTCCTTCAAAATCCTCCTACAAGAAGCTTGAGAAATTGCTGAGGGATTTTCTTTGGGCTTCTGGTGCTAATCATCATGGATTTCACAGAGTTGCCTGGGATTTTTGTTGTCTCCCTAAGGCCTCTAGTGGGCTTGGCTTACTCAACACATAGAAATAAGGCCTGGCCCTTTGTGCAAAGTGGATAGTGTGATGTCTCATAAGCTATGAGGCCTAGAAAACTTTGCTTCCACATTGCATTTCTTCTGGGTATCCCTTGCACAAGTCAGCTTGGAAGGGGATTGGGTTTCAAACCCTTCTGGTTATGAAGCACCCTATTCAAATGCAAGGTATATTTGTTGTCAAAATTATTTGGAGAGCCTGGGAAGCTATCAAGCCTTGGCTTTGTTGGGTTGGAAATGGTTTTTGTGATGGGCTTTCTTTCAATCAGAAGAATATTTGGTGGTCCCCTCTTTTTTCTCAACAAGGGCTTCTTCTGGCAAAAATCTAGGGGATGAGTGCCCTTCATTTTCACAAACATGGCATTAAAATGTCCAAGGATTTTTTTTCTAGAGCCACCATGAGTCTCCAATCTTGGGATGATCTCTGTGTTTAGTTATAAATCACTCATCTATATCATCAGACTTTTGACTTGCTCATATCTGCTATTATGCCACATCTCTTGCATAAAATTGGAATTCAGTCAGTTAAACCTTGGTGGAAAGACTAGAAATGGTACTCTGATATGCCATTTACCAACTACAAACCCAAGCTTGGGTACTCTTGGCTTGTGCCTCATTTTCCTATGATTGACTCACTCAATCATCGTTGGCACCTTACTTCTTCCTAGAAGACCTGGAGCTAGCGTTTACGCACTGTTTGGGATCTATTACTGAACCCAAAATTTCTCATTTTTCCTGGTGTTTTCTTTACTAGGGTTTGCCTTTGGGAGCTTGGCTCTGACACCTGGGTGTGCCTGATCCAAAATAACCATTTTGTAGGCATTCTAAAACCATTATGCATATTTTTTGGTTTTGTCCTTAGGCCCAGAACTATTGGAGTTGGATACATGGATTTTTTATGCCTTTTCGGCCTGAGCCTTTCTCTTGGCACATGGATCTCTTAGGTGATTCAACTAGAATGCCTTCCCAATATACCTAGATTTTGCATGCTTTTAGGATGGAGATTTTGTTTTCCTTATGGAAAGACCGTAATGCTATTCTTTTTACTCATAGCTTTCTGGATGTAAATATTTCTCTTTATGCTAAGGCATGTTTATGTAATAATGTCATGATGCAGATTTAAGTTCAAGATGATAAGGTGGCCCTTGAGGTCTCCTATTTACAGGAGCTGCTATAGAATTTGGGTAATTCCCCTTGTACTATAGCTCGGGTGCTATTGGATTCCCTCTTAGTTGACCGCACGCCACCCCAAGGCCAACGTCATAGCCAAAGTTCCTTGGCCAGGCGCTCCAGAACACCGTGCTCATGGCACCACCACTCTGCCTCTCCTCCAAGTAGGAGGGATTTAGATGCTAGCTGGCCTCATCTACTTATTTCTACTACTTTTTCTTTATCTTGGCCGATGACTAATGTTCATATATGGCCTTTTGTCACTTCTGATAAAATCCCCCACCTGACTCTTACTATTTCTCCCAGGTGGGAGGAAGGAGAACTGGAGAATGAAGGTAAAGAAATAGATGTTGGGTGGTCACTTCCCAACCAGACCGCTGGGCCAAATGTTTGGGGAAATCCTAATGACAAAGATCCTCCTCCCTCTTCTTCTATTTCTCTCATACCTTGAGGGATTTCTTTATATGTTTTTTGGTGAATAGTTGTATGTTTCTAGCCTGATGCCAAATGACTATTCGCGGGGTGATTTTTTATCCCTTGGTCCTTTTTTGTGAATATTGTACTTTTTAATATATTAATTGAAAAGGCCTCTATTCGTCAAAAATAATTTCCTAATTTATTTAATTGAAACTATTCTTCTAGTTCTAACTAACACTAAGTCTGAATCTAACTATTCAATCACCTTTTCTGACTAATCAATCTATCTAGTTCTCTAATCAATGTATCATGTTGACTAATCAATCAATTAAGTCATATCTCTAATCTATCCAGTCAACTATATTTTCAATTTCACTTTCACAATCAAATAAGTTAACAAGTCAATCTATCAACTTCACTATCCAATCAATTGAGTCATCTAATCAATCTATTGAGTTCAATCCTCAATCAAACTCAGTAAACTCCTCAATCAAAATCTGTCAATCTCCTCAATCATGGATTCTTGATTGAAGTCAATAATTTTTATATAATGATATCTTACTCTCATAATTTTCAACCACATACTTTTAATTCTTATGATGTCAAAGTGAGCACAAGCTAAGAGTCCACAAATTACATTAAGAAAGAGAAGAAGAAGGGAGACAAATCTAGTTTTCATATCATTTGTATTTGAATTGATTTCATTTTCTATTATTGTTTATGCACTTTCGTTATCATATGCTTTCTCTCTTGATTTGTAGGGATTCTTATTTCAATATTTAGATCTTTTGGTTGTCTAACTATATTTTTTTAGGTTCCAGATCTTCTAAATTACCCCTAATTGATAGAAACACTCCAAGTTGTGCTTGCACAAGATCTTCTAGGACACCAGTGGTTCCTAGTCTTCACAAGATCGTAATTTATCCTCTAGGACCTTCCAAGTTTTGTATTAGCTAGCCTAGAACCACTCCAACATCACTCTATGAGTTGGTCTCCTTTGTGCTTCACCTTAGGGGTAACTATCAACCAAATGGTCTTCAATCACTTACTCCACCTTGGAAGATTCCAAGTGCATTCTCTTCACCATTTCATCACAAGTTCTGTAGGGGTTGAAATCCTTGTTGAGACAAATTATTGTCTCCCATATGACCCCATTATAATAGGTCATCAATGTTTTCACAAACGATCTCAAGACAAACACTGAATTTGGTGTTCTAGCCTAATAGGTCAATTAGCCCTAATCAGTGAGTTTTTCCCACTTCTCTCACACAAATATCAAACAAACCCCCAAAAAAGTTTATATTAAAACACCCTTTTCTAGGATACAAATTATTTTGGTGGTCTTAGGGTTCTAGGGCCTCTATACAGTAGGTTCCTATAAATTAGGGCTAATAGGGCAAATAAGGCTATTTTTGTGCAGTCTTCTGATTTCTACTTGGAAATATATCTAAATGGATTGGCCAATGCCTAATCCTCTTAGGAGGTATCTATAGGAACTATATTCTTATGAAACAATGTTTGGTTTCATTCTTCTAATCCTTCCCCTACAATTACACACCATCAAAACATTGTCATGCACCTAACCGAGCACATTGAACTCGCCTAAGGCATGACCTTAAAATTAGCTAGCTGACTCTTCTAAGCTCTTCCTTCCATATTCACACTATAAAATGGTCTCCCTTCCATATCCCTCAGGGCCATGATGATTTTCATGATGGAGAGCTATGGGGAGCCATATTTCCCTAAACTGCTAAATAACACCAGCAACTATACTACTTATAAAATAATTTGAAAAGTTAATCTAATGAACTCAAAATAACTCCACTACTGAATCAAAAGTTCTTAAAACTATGTCTACTACACTAATAAAACATTGGATCACTTAGTTCAATCCATCCATTAGATCATGAACTCAAAACAAGTCGATTGTAAGCAAAAACTAGAACTCAGAGCTTCTCCTTCAAATTCAAATCAATCATTACATCACAATCCCTCAGGAAATGGGATCCTACTTGTATAAATATGCATTCCCTATTATTGTAGGCCATTACATTAATCATCCATCATAATTCTCTGAAGAGAATCCAAGAATGCCAAATGTTGTCATGCAACATTTTGACAACTTTGACAACTTTACTAAAATAAAACTCCAATGACCTCCAGCCGACCTAGAATGATGTAAAAACATTCTAGAGACTATTTCAGGGATATTCCTACCCTTACCAAAACCTTGAGGGATTTTGGATCCATTTCCCACTTTTTGGCTTAATCTACCACTAACCACTAATAAAGCATAAACATCTAGGTTGGATTGAACCTAGTCAAATACACCTAGGTACACACTTGCAAAGACCTTATAAGGTCAAATAGAAACACTAATAACTTGGATAAGGTTAGTACAAGCCAAAAAAAAATAAGAATTGAGGATTAGCCTAGGTGATCCTATACCATCCTCCCCAAATGAAAAGACTTCAATCCATCCTTGGATTGAGTAAGTTGGAATTAATGCCCTACTTCTTGAACTTTGTCTCCTTGATCCAAGTATCCTCTACATCATCTTGTCCATGCCATTTGATCATATTCTCATAGTATGTCTTCTATATGGTCTTCATGTATCCCCTTGAATCAAGTATCTTCTCTTCTCTCTTAGGTGGTGTAGGGTTCATATTTAGATCTTCCACATCTTGTATAACCTTAGTAAGACTTTGGTCTAGATCTAGAGTAGGAACCTTATAGAGGACCACATGTGTAACATTGAAGACCAGAAACAAACCAATATCCTCAGGGAGGTCTACCTTATAGGCATTGTTGCCATATTTTGTGAGAATAGTGCATGGACCCAATCTTCTCATCTACAACTTGTTTGGTACTCCCTTTTGTAGCCTTGATTTGTTCATATGGACCATAACAAGATACCCTACTTGAATGTGAACTTCCTTTTTCCTTTCATCCACCTTTTTTAATTTTTGCAACGTTCTCTGTGAGAGTCTTTCTCACTGTTTCATGCACCTCTTTCTTGGAGTGTGCAAAGTCTTTAGCATAAACACTACCCTTGGCTCCATATTTTTGTTCTCTAAGCTCAAATATTCCTCTAGGGTGTAGTCCATAAAAAATTTCAAAAGGAGTCTTTCCAGTAGTCTTGTTCATAGTAGCATTGTATGCATACTCTGCTTGTCCTAGGATTTGATCCCAAGTTTGACCATACTCCTTTGCGAGACACCTCAATAGGTTCCCAAGGATTATATTAACCACTTCTATCTGGCCATTTGTCTGAGGGTGATATGCATTCCCAAAGGACAGATTGGTTCCCAGTTTGTGCCATAATGTTTTCCAAAAGTGACTCATGAATTTAGTATCTCTGTCAGACACTATGCTTAGAGGTAAGCCATGGATTCTTACCACCTCCTTGAAGGATAATTGTGAAATGCGACAAGCATCATGTACTATCTTACATGGGACAAAATGTTCCATCTTACTAAATCTATCCACAATGACATAGATACTGTCCATTCCTTTCTTAGTCTTTGGTAATCCCACAACAAAATCCATGCTCAAACATTCCCAAGGTATGATTGGAATGGGGAGAGGTTGATAAAGTCCTACATTGGAGGATGTGCCCTTGGATTTATGACACACTACACAACATTCCACATACCTTCTGATGTCCAAATTCATTTAAGGCCAATAGTAAAACCTCTGCACTAACTCTTGAGTCTTGTTGACTCCAAAATGACCACTAAGTACACCATTGTGCTTCTCTTGGATCATATTTTCCCTTATTGATCCTCTAGGGACACATAACTGACTCCCTTTGAACAATAGATCACTTTACATTGTATATTCATACAATTCACTATGGAAATAATTCTTATAGTCTTTACATACCTTGTATGCTTCTACAAAGTCTTCATCTTCTGCATATAAGTCCTTGAAACTATCAATTCCCATGCTCTGCAGTAGTACTTCTTGTACTAACAAAATCCTTCTACTAAGTGCATCAACCACTTTGTTCTACAATCCTTTCTTATGCTTGACATTGAAGGTGTAAGCTTGCAAGTACTCCACCCATTTCATGTGCTTGTGACTGAGCTTGTCTTGTGAATTCAGAAAGCTAAGTGCTTGATTGTCTGAATACACCAAAAAATCCTTTGGAAGTAGATAGTGCCTCCAATTCCTTAGTGCTTGGAATAGAGCATACATCTGTAGGTCATAGGAAGAATACTTCCTCTTAGCATCACTGAGCTTCTCACTGTGAAAATCTACCGGTCTTCCTTCTTGGCTTAATACTGCCCCAATGGCAACATTGCTAGCATCACACTTAACTGTGAAGAGCTTCTCAAAGATTTGTAATATCAAGATAGGTTGAGTGGAAATATTCTTCTTCAAAAACTCAAATCCTTGGTCATCTTGTTCAATCCATATAATTTTTTTTTTCATCCCACCTTTTATGGTGTATAACATAGGAGCACAAATCACACTAAATTGTTTAATGAGATTTCTATAGTATTGAGCTAGACCATGAAAACTTCTCACCTCTATTGTAGTCTTCAGAGTAGGTCAGTTGAAAATGGATTCTACCTTTCTTGGATCCATCTTGAGGCTTCCTTGGGACAACACAAACCCAATATATACTAACTCATTCTTGAGGAATTCACACTTATCCAAGTTGATCATAAGCTTATCTTCATGCAATATTTTGAACACAATTTGCAGATGCTTTAAGTGTTCTTCTTTAGTCCTTCTAAAGATTAGGATATCATCCAAGTATACTAAAACAAACTTACCAATGTATTCCTTGAGTACTTCGTTCATCAGCCTCATAAATTTAGATGAGGCATTTGATAGCCCAAATGGCATCACAAGCCATTCATATAATCCTTCTGTAGTTTTGAAGGTAGTCTTCCATTCATCTCCCTCATCGACTCTGATTTGGTGATAACCACTTTTGAGGTCATTTTTTGTAAAATACCCCGCTCCTCCTAAACAGTCCATTAGGTTTTCTATCCTAGGAATAGGAAACCTATACCTAATGGTGATCAGTTAATAGCTCTGGAATTAGTGCATAGTCTCCAAGTTCCTCCCTTTTTGGGTGCTAGGACAGTGGGTAATGCACATGTGCTTATGCTCTTTCTAATGAGGCCTTGGTTTAGGAGCTCTTGGATTTGCTTGGCAATTTCCTCATTTTGTTGAAGGGTCATCCTATAGGCAGATTTGTTAGGAAGGGTAGCTCCTGAGATAAATTCAATTTGGCGACTAATAGCTCTTTTAGGGGGCAGGCTTTCAGGTTTCTGATCATTGACAATTTCTTTGTACTCATCAAGCAACTCTTGTACTTCTTTAGGAATATATGTCTTCTTGACTGTCTTCTCTGCATATTCTTCCTTTGGCTTCAAAACCAAAGCATATGCTACTCCCTCACCTTCTTCTAATGCTTGTAGGAACTCCTTCTCACTCACCAACAAAACATTAGGACCTGAAGTTTTTACTTCTCCTTCTTCCAACAGTGACTGGATTTTGAAAGTCACACCATCCTTCTTGAAGGAATATGCATTCTTATCTCCATCATGCATGACCTGTCTATAAAATTTCCATGGCCTTCCTATTAATATGTGATATGCATCCATAGGTAGGACATCACACAATACCTTATCCTTTTATCTTCCAATTGAGAAGTCCACTCATGCTTGTTCATTCACAAGGACATGTTGTCCTTTGTTCAACGAAGTAACCTTGTATGGATTACTATGTGGAATTCTCTTCATCTTTAGCTTATTAACTGATTCCTCTGATACAATGTTATTAGTAGACCCTGAGTCTATAATGAATCTGCATAGTTTTCCCATCATCTTGCATTTCACTCTAAAAAGTGATCTTCTCTAGCTTGGCTCTTCTTTTACTGGTTCTTTGATTAGTGCTCTTCTTATCATCATATTTTATCCTTCCTCTGATTCTAGGGGAACCTCAGGGTGTTTGTTTCCACCACTAGACTCCTCTTGCACAAAGTTAACTCTCTTTTCCTCCTTGAGAAGTAGAGACTTTCTTTGGACACCTATAGGTAGGATGTCCCATCTGATTACAGTGATAGCATTTTATTGTTGCAAAGTAGGAACCTCTTCCTTGGCTATTGCCTCTTCCTCTCCAATTATTGTTGGAGCCTCTTCCTCTATTAAAGCTTCCTCTGCTTGAGATTCTTTCTTATTGTTCTATCAAATTAGTCTCTCCTTGGTTCTTGGACTCTGAACTTCTACCACCATATCCACTTCTCTATCCTCTGTTATCTCTTCCTCTACCTCTGCCTCTGGTATTACTTGAATCTTGTTTCTTTCTCAACTTCTCTTCCACCTTTATGGAAAGTTGGTGGCATGTATGGACAGTGGTAGGAGTAAGAAAAATTAGTTCATCTTGTATAGTCCATTTGATACCATTAAGGTATCTAGCTACCTTCACACTTTCCTCTTCTCCAATTCTTGATCTCATGCATAGCATTTGAAACTCTTCAGTATAATAGTTAACATCCAAGTCTTTTTGCCTAAGACTTTGTCTCCTTTTATGCAACTGAATCTCATAGTCTTCATGTACATATGCTTCTCTGATTTTGGTTACCATAGCTTTCCAAGTGGCTATGGGTTTCTTTCCTTCCTTCTCTTTCTCATCTTAGATAAATTTCCACCAAGTGATTGCAGACCCTCTCAGTCTAGCCTCTTCCACTTTCACTTTTTGTGCCTCTGTTATGCCATCACATTCAAAGTGATTTTCTAGTCCTTCAATCCATTCTAGGACTATCTCTGGTTCCATCTTTCTAGCGAAGATAAGAACTCCTTCCAATGCCTTACCACTCAAATCCTTTAGTGCTTTCAAGAATGGTTCTTCAGTGAGGAAAGAGTCAGCTTCTAGGACCTCATCATCCAAGGCTATCTCTTTGCTTTTTCCTTCAACTTTATCTTTCACTTTTTCAGTCTTTTCCTCAACTTGGTCCACTTTGTGTTACAATTATGCTAATCTTTCTCTGAGCAATATATTCTATTCTTATTTCTCATTGACTTTCTTTTCCAACTCTACATTGGTTATCATTATAAACTCTCCTACTAAATATTATGGTTGGAACATTCACCACAAGCCAAATCTTATTGGCTCTGATACCAATCTGATAGAAACACCCCAAGGTGTGCTTGCACAAGCTCTTCTAGGACACCAATGGTTCCTATTATTCAAAATATCCTAATTTATCCTCAAGGACCTTCCAGGTTCTATCTTAGCTAGCCTATAACCACTCCAAAATCACTCTATGAGTTGGTCTCCTTTGTGCTTCACCTTAGGGGTAACTATCAACCAAATGCTCTTCAATCACTTACTCCACCTTGGAAGATTCCAAGTGCATTCTCTTCACCATTTCATCACAAGTGTTGTAGGAGTTGAAATCCTTGTTTAGAAAACTTCTTATCTCCCATATGACCCCATTAGAATGGTTCATCAATTCTTTCAAAAATTATCTCAAGACAAACACTGAATTTGGTCTTCTAGGCCTAATAGGTCAATTAGCTCTAATCAGTGACTTTTTCCCACTTCTCTCACAAAAATTTCAAACAACCCCCCAAAAAATTTTATATTTAGACACCCTTTTCCAAGATACAAAGGATTTTGGTGGTCTTAGGGTTCTAGGGCCTCTGTACAGTAGGTTCCTAGAATTCAGGACTAATATTGCAAATAAGGCTATTTTTGTGCAGTCTTCTGATTTCTGCTTGGAAATATATATAAATGGATTGTCCAATACCTAATCCTCTCAGGAGGTAACTATAGGAACTCTATTTTTTTGAAACCATGCTTGGTTTCATTCTTCTAATCCTTCCCCTCCAATTACACACCATCAAAACACTATCATGCACCTAACCGGGCACACTGAACTCGCCTAGGGAATGACCATAAAATTAGCTAGCTGACTCTTTTGAGCTCTTCTTTCCATATGCACAATGTAAAATGGCCTCCCTTCCATATCCCTTAGGTCCGTGATGATTTTCACGCTGGAGAGCTATGGGGGAGCCATATTTCCCTAAACTGCTAAAACAACACCAACAATTGAACTACTTGCAAAACAATTTGAAAAGTTAATATAATGAACTCAAAAAAAATCCACTACTGAATGAAAAGTTATTAAAAATATGTCTAGTACACTAATATAAAACTGGATCACTTAGTTTAATCCATCCATTATCTAAAGAAATCAAAACAAGTCAACTATAAGAAAAAACCAGAACTCAGAGCTTCTCCTTCTCCTTCAAATCAATCATTACATCACACTCCCTCGGGAAATGGGATCCTAATTGTATAAATATTCCTTCCCCATGATTTTAGGCTGTTACATTAATCATCCATCATCATTCTCCGAAGAGAATCCAAGAATTCCAAATGTTGTCATGCAACATTTTGACAACTTTGCTAAAAATAAACTCCAATGACCTCCAACCAACCTAGAATGATGTAAAAAAATTCTAGAGACTATTTTAGGGATATTCCTACCCTTACCCAAACCTTTAATTCTTTGGGATTTATTTCCCACTTTTAGGCTTAATCTTCCTCTAACCACTAATAAAGCATAAACATATAGGTTGGATTGAACCTAATTAAATCCACCTAGGTACACACTTGCAAAGACCTTCTAAGGTAAAATAAAAACACTAATTACTTGGATAAGGTCAGTAGAAGAAAAAACAAAACAATAATTGAGGATTAGCCTTGGTGCTCCTACACCACTAATCTACAATGGTGAACCCGACATGAAGAACAAAATTCTATGGAAATACATGATCAAAAGACAAAAAAAATAAAATCCAAGTAAATTTATTGGTTGAAATAATGTTATCATGAAAAATGAATAACTTGAGTGAGAGAGAGAGAGAGAGAGAGAGATTCTGGATCCCAAGGAAATTTCAACTAGAATGAAATTATTCATCTTTTAGATGTACTTTTTTTTGAGCTTGGGACTTGCCTCATGAATTCTGGATCGGTGGACTATCTGATCTCCAACTACTTTTACCCTGTCATAAATAGAGGAGTGACACTCAATGCATAGATTAGGTAACACTTGTAAAGAACCCATCCTACCTATCATATCCCTAATAGAAGTACTTGTACCTCTATGCTACTAACACTATAGTTTGTAGAAGTCAGAATATAAGTGGCTATCTACCAATATCAAGTGGGTAAGCTTTGACATTAACAACCGAAATAATTAATAAAATAATGTTATGAAATGTATGCTTCTTGAGATATCGGATCCCAGAGTTCCTTCAAAATCTAATGAATAAAGAAAGAAATAATATCGAGACACGCAGGTTAATCAACCTAGAGGTGGTCTAGCCTTATGTTTATTAAATCTTTAGATGCACTCATTAATAGTCTATTCATTGAGCTCCTCAACCTAGTTTACATAGAGCTTAGCCTCTTTCAGGGAATCTTTAGCCTCATCCATGTGCTCTTTCATCCACATGCCAACCTTCTAAATCTCATGTGTATTCTAGAAATTTGGATGTGTCATCATCTATGTCAACATGTCTATAAATCTAGTTTGGATATTTGTTGAGAAACTTTTCTAATAACACAAGATGATCAGAATAATGGAAAAGGAATGTTACTAAAGATGAGGGGTCACATACCTCATGGGATGATGTAGAGTTTGTCTACATGGCTCATGTCAAGTTTCAATTTTTGACATGATAATTTGATCAAGTTATGATGTCACATATAAGGAATGGTTATTTTACTATTTGCCAATGTAAAAGAGTTACAGAGAATGATTTTGCACATGTAGTCAAGGTGAGATCTTTGGTTGTACAATTGAGAATGTGTTAATTACATAGAAATCTATCAAACATTCAAAGGTTTTGTGATTCTGATGGTCCACAAGGCATTTACAAGTATTTCAATTGGGGGTGATAGTTTTCTTAAGGTTTAGCATGAAATGCTAACAAATTTGACCAGTGTGATGAATTTGATTATTTTTTTGAGCTTCATCATGCCTTAGGATGATCTATAATTATGTTCTTGATGAGTTGGTAGCTTAAATTAATCAAGGTGACCAAGTTCAATGGATTTGAAGATGTTTTTTATGTTCTTAGCCGACATGTCAAGAAAAGTTGATAAAATGGTTTATGAGAGATCGGTAAAACATTTTAGGGTTATGATTATGATCTCAAGGTGTTTGTGAAGGATCTAAGAAATATTTGGAAAGTGCACAGTGATCCTCATGGTTTATTTTAGTGCTAAGAGTTTAATGTTTAAGGATTAGGTTTAGTGACCTAGTTCTTGATAAATATGGTGAATTAGGGTTTGATTCGTGTTATCATATGTGTGCACCAATGTTTGGAATATTGTGGATGGTAGAGGTTTCTAGTGAAGAACTTTTATATATCTAATGGAGGTTGGATTACTAATCTAATTATGGTAGAGAGAATTACAGAAAGGGATCTGACTATATAGAAATTGAACTGTCCAAGGCATAGGTAGATGCTATCATATAGTTCATGAATTCTCAAATTGGTGTCTGAGTTACTATATTGTAAGTCATTGAGACTTGCTTAGGGTTGTATCCCATGGAAAATTAAGTAGTGAACTCTAGACAGTGAGCCTGAGTGCATGTGCATTCCCCATATTGTAATAAATATATACTGCTAACAAGGTACTAATTTTATTGTGGGTATCAACACCACAATGGTTTTCACCCTAGTTTGGGTTTCCACGATAAAAATATTAATGTTATGCGGTGTTGATGTTTTATGATTTGTGTTTACATGCTTTACATTTTGAAAATCAATAATAAAGGTTAAAGTGATAAAGTGTTTCATGTTTTAAAGGTTTAAGGGTTTGAGGTTTTAAATGTTTTAGAAGAAACTAATACCTCCCTCTCAGTTTCTTGCTACCAATTTCCTACAATTGGTTTAAGATCCTAGTCCCTTGAAGGAAGCTTGACAACTTGAGGGAGATCTGAATATGACAACATACAAGAAGGACACTCCAAAATTTGATTGGACCAACTATGCATTGTGGAAGAACCACATGATTTTATATATTAGACGCATTGATGAATATTTTTGAAGGATTACAAAGAATTTGTACAACCCTCCTAAAAACCCTACAAATCCTGATGAGATCAATGAGGCCAATGTGAACATTAGGGTTGAGAAAGCTTTGTTGAGTACATTGACTAATGCAGATATGAACAACGTTAAGGAATTTGAAACAACCCATTAGATATGAGAGAAGTTGGAAATTATTTATGAAGGTGACACAATAGTAAAGATGGCCAAGTTGAAAATCTTGAAGGGAAAATATGAAGCCATGAAGATGAGTTAAGATGAGAAAATTTCATCCTTCATGCTAAAGATTAATGCGATGGTGTGTGCTATCAGATTTGTTGGAGATTCACTTGATGAAGATGAGCTTATTGCAAAGGCTCTAAGAACATTACCTCATGGCTATGACAACAAGGTTGCAGATATTGAAGAAATAAGGACATTGACAAATGTGACAAGGGAAAATCTAGTTGGAAAGCTTAAAACCTTTTAATTGAGTGCATTTAAATTTCCAAGACTAAGACAATATTCAAAGCCAAAAATACTACTATGGACATGTAGAATTTATATTTGGATGAAAAACCTACAAGGATAATGATAAGATGGGAGAAGGAGTTGAAAGAAATGGAAGAGGTAGACATAGAACTTGAAGAGTTGGAAGCAAATTTTGCAAAAATAATATACTATAGAGATCTTGCTATTATTAAGTATAAAGGAAATATGCCTTTTAAATGCTTCTCATGTGGTAAAGTAGGACATTTTTCATCTAGATATCCTAATATAATTCCTAAGTATAAGTATGAACCTAAGCCTAGGGAAAGAAAGTGTTACTATGCTCTTGATGATGATGGTGTTATTGATGATGGACCTAATTAAGCTGACAAGGATGATGATGAATTCACATTCATTTCCATTAAGGAAGATGAGGATCCTATGATTGATATTGTAATAAATTCTAGTTATACTAAATATGTTGTTGAAGAGAAATCTCTAGCTTCTCAAGTTTTCAAAGAAGATAAGTGGGTGATTGATAGTGGATGCTCTCATCACATGACTGGTGACAAGAGTAAATTTTTAAGCTTTGAGAGGTATGATGGTGGCGAAGTGAAATGGGCTGAAAACTCCGGTGGTAAGATCAGAGGTAGAGGTTCAATCACTTTGGATGGTAAAACTAACACTGATGATGTATTGTATGTAGAAGGCTTGAAACATAATCTTCTTAGTTTTAGTCAGATAATGGATAAAGGCTATGGTTTGAATTTCAAGGATGACATGTGTAAGATCTTAAATAACCATGGAAATTATATTACTACTAGATCCAGAATAAGAGGTAATACATTTATTTTGAATAATCATCAGAATAATTGTTTGATTGCACAAACAGAAGAATGATGGTTATGTCATAAGAGATTGTGTCATCTGAAATTTGACAATATTATTGCTATAATTTCTACATCTGTTGTTAGATATTTTCCTAGGATGAAGAAGCCTATTAATATCTTTTGTAAGGAATGCCAATTGGGAAAGCAAACAAGAGCTACTTTTCACTCTAAGAAAGAAAATTCAAATGGTTTTCTTGATCTTGTTCATACTGATTTGTGTGTCCTTACTAAGATAAGAATTTTTCAAGGTGACATATATTTTATGCTACTAATTGATGATTACTCAGAGATGGTTTGGGTGCTCTTCTTGAAGGAGAAATATGAAGCTTTTGATAAGTTCAAGGATTTCAAGGAAATGGTGGAGAATGAGGCAGGTTTGAAATGTAAGAAATGAGATCATACAGAGGTGGACAATTTACATCAAATGAATTTAATACATACTATGAGATGCATATAATTAATTGAAAATTCTATTCTCCTAGGAATACAAAATAGAATGGTGTAGCATAGTGAAAGAACATATCTATTCTAGAGACTGCAAGGACCATGATGCTTGAAATAAATATTCCATAGATGTTTTGGAGAGAAGCTATGAGCTCTTCAGTATACACTCTTAATTGAGTACATATCAAACACGGAACTGGTAAGACACCCTATGAACTTTGGTGTGGTCATGTGCCTACTATTAAGTATTTAAATTTTTTTGGTAGTTTATATTACATAAAAAGAGATGAAGACATAGGAAAGTTTGATGCAAGGTGTGATGAAGGTATATTCTATGGTTATTCTACCAAAAGTAAAGCATATAGGTGCTATAACAAAATGTTTAAAAAGTTAGTGGAAAGTACAAATGTTAAAGTGAGTGAAAGTCTTGATAATTTGGCAAGGTCTGGTGAATGTGAACATTGGAGGGATAGTAATGATCAAATTCAACATCAACAAGTGTAGAACAAAATTCTAAGTGTGACAGAAAGTGCATAAGATGAAGCCTAAACAAGTGGAGAAGAAGAAGTTTAGAAACAAGAGACAAAGAAAAAAAATCCAAGGTATGTGAGATTGAATCACAATGAATGACATATCATTGGTGATAGGAACAAGGGAGTTTAGAAAAGAAGAAGGATTGTGAAAGATAATATTTGCCTAATATTAGAGGTTGAGCCAATTGATGATGAATGGTCTAAGTTTGTTAAGGAATAGATTACAACTACAAATAACCATGTGGAAAAAATCATGATTAGGGCAGCTAAAATTGAGGCATTTCTTGAAAGTGAGAATGATGGTGTTAGAATTTTGAAAGGATAATGCTCCAAGTTTGGTCAAGACAAGAAAGAAAAGTCAAAGAAGAAAGATGAGGGTAAGAAGAAGAACAAGGATCAGAAGAAGAGAAAGGAAAGATAGAGGAACAAGAATAAGAATACTTTGGTAAGATGACCTAAACCTCAAAAAATCAATAGTGAGTGTTTTAATTGTGATAAGTTTGGACATAGAGCTTCAGATTGTAGAAGTACAGTTCAATTTTCTAGAAGTAAAAGAAATAATTATGTCTCAGGCATATTCAATGGTGTGAGAAGGATAAATGATACTCTCACAAGGGAAATAGGTAGATGTCTATGTTCCATGACCCATGATGAGGAATGATGATAGTAAGAAAAATATTTTCATGTCTCAGATGCAATATATCTACATAGATTTCTAAATACTATAGAGGCATACAAGTAGATGAGTGTGATCTAGTAATAATGGACAAGAACATGAAAGAAAATATAAAAGGTATATAGAAAGAGTACAAAGGAAAGGAGAAGGCGAAGAAAGATAGAAAGAGAAAAAAGAACAAAAACAAGGTCAAGAGAAAGAAAAGAAAGGATATTGTCAGCAATGAGTCTACTCTTACAGTAAAGTTAGGGGTCATTACCCCTCCTAATCAGAACTAAGATGCAAGAGATTTCATCAGTCCAGTATGCTCTAAAGAATAATCTTACAATTGGAATTGATGTATGGAGGATGCTAATTAGGGATTAGTAAAAATGGTAAGGAATATGTATTTGATCAGTAGTTGGATGTGTTTGATGGCCCAAAGTAGGTAATACACCTTTTTCATTGATGTCAAAGGCAGAGAGAGAAAATGTGAAAATCAATTAGGGAAAGAAAGCAGAAGTGAAAATCAATTAGGTATGAAGAATAAGTGCAAGAGAGAAGAGAATATGTAAAGATAAAATTTATATACTTGCACATAAGGAAGAGTTTTAGTCAAGAAGAGGAGTGTAAATCCAAGGGGGAGAAACTGATGAAGCAAATAACATGCAATCATATTAAAAATAGGGTGATCTTGTTCCCAGGAGGAGTTGTGACAAAGGTAGTGAAAGAGAAGAGTTTGAGAGACTCCAAGAGATATTATGGATATTTATGGTAGTATTTTTGGTTTTTGATTGCATTATTGTTTTTCCCATCATATTTTTACATCAATTCCAAAGGGGAATATTTTTGGAAAGTTGGATGTGTTGTTATTGATGTCAACATGTCTATTATCTAGTTTGTATATTTGTTTTGTAGTTTTGCCAGTAACATGGGATGATTAAAAGAATGGACAAGGAATATTAATGAAGATAAGGAGTCACAAACCTCATGGGATGATGTAGAGGTTTTCTATATGGCTCATTTCAATTTTCAATTTCTGACAGGATGATTTGATCAAGTTATGTCACAAATCAAGGTAGGTTATTTTACTATTTGCCAGTGTAACAGAGTTACTGAGAATGATTTCACACAGATAGTCAAGGTGAGATATTTTTTAGTCAAACTAGGAATGTGTTAAGGACATAGAAATGTGTTTACCATTTAAAGGGCTTATGATTCTGATGGTCTGCAGGGCATTTACAAGTATTTCAGTTGGGGGTAACAATGTTCTTGAGGTTTAGCATGAAATGTTGATAGATATGATTAGTGTGATGGATTTGATTATTTTTTTGAGATTAATGATGCCTTAGGATGATATAGGATTATTTTCCTAATGATTTGGTATCTTAAATTTATCAAGGTGACCATTTTCAATGGATTTGAAGATGTTTTTATGTTCTTGGCCGACATGTCATGAAAATTTGATAAAATGGTTTATGATGGATCGGTAATTTTTTTTAGGTTTATGATTATGATATCAATGTGTTTGTGAAGGATCTAAGAAATGTTTGGAAAGTACGCAGTGATCCTAATGGTTACTTTTGGTGCTAAGAGTTGAATATTTAAGGATTAGGTTTTGGTGACCTAGTTCTTGATAAATATGGTGAATTATGATTTGATTTGTGTTGTTGTGTCTGTGTGCCGGTGTTTGGAAGATTGAAGAAGGAAGAGGTTTCTAGTGAAGAAATTTTATATATCTAAAGGAGGATGGATTGTGCATCTGAGTGTGGCAAAGAGAATTGGAGAAAGGGATCTAACTGTACTAAAATGGAACTAACCAAGGCATATGTAGATGTTATCATATAGTTCATGAATTTTCATATTGGTGTTTGAATTATGATTGTAAATTAGTGAGACTTCCTTAGGGTTGTATCCCAAGGAAAATTGAGTATTTAACTCTAGGTAGTGTGTCTAAATGTATGTGCATTCCTGATATTGTAATAAGTCTATACTTCTAACAAGGTACTAGTCTTATTGTGGGTATCAACCCCACTATGGTTTTCACCCTAGTTTGGGTTTCCATGATAAAAATATTTGTGTTATGTGGTGTTGATGTTTTCTAATTTGTGTTTACATGTTTTATATTTTTAAAATCAATAATAAAGGTTAAAGTAATAAAGGGTTTCAAGTTTTAAAGGTTTAAGGGTTTGAATTTTTAAGTGTTTTAGAAGCAAATGATTCACTCCCCTCTCAGTTTCTTGTTTCCTATTTACTACAGCGTATTCATAATGAGATCTGTAAACTCATCTATTACCTTCTTCTCAAATTTGTCACAAGATCTAAATTTCCTCTCCATTTATTCATCAACAGATTTCACCAAATAATCTAAAGTTGAAAAACCATCCATGTTGTTGGGGCGGAGACCCATCACCTCCTGTATGTAGCTTGTAAACTTTGTGGCATGATTCTAAATTAATGGAGGAGAGTGAAAGACCATTTTTTGTGTCATATCCAGGACATCAATCTTGAACCAAATCTTCCAAACACTAACATATAGGGAGTTCAAACTCTCATCCCAAAGGATGTTGGTCTTGTGTAATTCTTCCTCACTAAGGGAACATATCTTCTTCATTGTCTTCAACTATTTTTTTTGCTAAGAGATATCAACATCCAATTCTACAGTTACTTCCCAGGTGAGTCAATTTGTTTGCACTACCTCAAAATAAATGGGAATGTACTTTGTAAGAAAGAATCAGACCCTCCCAACTTGATCATAGATCTACTAGTATATTGCAAAGGATTTATTTTTCATTGTATGCAAAGAATCCATTTTGGCATGTGGGATTGAATCTATGGAAAATGCCTCTGACATCTGTGAAGAAATGGGAGAATCTAACTCTTGAAAAATTCCTTACATTGGGCCAATGAGGCCTTTAATTTTTTCTTCTTTAGATATACTCTTTCTCAATCCTCTTGCACATTATTCCAGTGGCATCATTAAGGTTGTAAAGATCACCCAACTTTTCCCATTTTATGACATTGATACTAGTATTATAATAGTTTGTGGGTGTAACCTCAGACATGTCTTTATCTAGAGGTGTTGTAGCAACCTCAGTCATCATTTATCCTTTCTCATTTCTCTTGTTGGAAAACATTTTTCTTTACTTCTTAAGATTCTTCAGGGTCATGAGTCTAGCCATGATCTCATGAAAAGAGGGCACTTGGTATTCTTTAAGAAATTTTGTTTTTAATCATGATGTCAATGAATAAGGTGGAGGTGAGGTGTTGAGCTTTACCTTTTTAGATTCTTGGGATGTGAACATCATACTTCCCTTCCATTCTATTTTTTTGGGAGGATGATTCATAGGCTCTATTATCTCAACCTGCTAAGGATCCTATTAGGGAGGATGAACATCAAGTTGTGGGTTTACAATTTCTCTCAAAGGTCTAGTTTCTACCTCTATTTTAGCATGTTCCTCCATCATTTTCCTTTCTTACTCCTGATTTTTCTCAACAAGTTCTTTTCTTTTCTTTTCTGCCTCCTCAGCGACCTTATGTCGAGCATCATATTTTTCCTTTTGTATCCTCTCCTGCTCTGCCACCTTTTTTCTTCTCTTCTTTGAGGCGTAATCTTTTAGTCTTTTCTTATTTTTATTTTTTTGGCTTCCTTGACCTCCTTTTGTTATTTAATAGTTGTGCTCACTCTCTCAAGATACCTATTCTTCATAGAGACATGCTTCTTGGAGTCTCTCATGTTCTTTAGCTTGTTTATTTCCCTTGGTTCCTTTCTCTACTAGGATCTTTTCCTTTTCAAGTCATACATCCTCTGCCACTTTGTCTTCCTGCTCCTTCTGGATCTACTCCTCTTTTTCTTTCTTCTTTTCTACTTCTTCTACTGCTTGGAAGAAGAGGACCTTCTCCCCTAGGGTGAGCATTATATTAAGATCCTCAGGGAATGTAGGATCAAGGTCCATGTAATATTGAACCTACTCTAGTATTGGTTCTTGCAGTGGCAGAGCCTAGGTTTCTTGGAATGGGACCTACTTAGGGAGGTTCAAGAAGAGAGAAATTGTCTATTTATTAAGCATGTCTCTGAAGATCTTAAACTAGGAGCATTGGAGTGGGATGCCATCTTTTTTTGGGGTAACTTCTCCTTCATCCACATTCATTGGCCTTATGTTTGTCTCCATAAGGGCAACATATGCCATAGGTTTTATAGATAATCCAAAAGTTATTCCTTGTTTAACTATGGATGCTAGCTTCTAGGATATGTACACCACTTTCCCCAATTCCTCCATTAGTAATTTTATGGGTTTATTCTCAAGGGGGTCCAAAATTCTAGAAGAGGTATCTGCTTTATTCATTTTCTCCCTCCTCTCATATTTCTAAGAGGTCTACTTATTATTTTCCTTCTTCATTTGGCTTCCCAAGGGGAGAAGACCATAGAAAACTTTATTATTGTGGGAGATCACTCCCACAGAGAGGGCCATTATGTTAAAATCCTCCTACTGATCTCAATTTATTAAGGGGAGGTATTGCTAGCTTTTCTAGTCACTTTTAAAGGTAAATTTTAGAATAACCCCTATATCCTTAAATTTTTTTAGGAATTTAAGGACTCCAAAGTCTCACATCTATTTGGTCATCATCATATGGTAATGAAACAAGCACCTATCAAAATAATCTTGGAAATCTTCCAGAAAATCCTCAACATGAGGCATATTCCCATTAAAGGCATTGGGCTACCCCCTTTATTTTCTGCTTGGGATCATAGGGATCCCACTCTATTTAAATATTCTTAACATTCAAACTCTCTAAATTTTCATTCAATTCCTTGGCAGTGGCAAGTGGGGGGTGCTTGTAATGTCCTACGAAGAAGGGGAACCTAACTCTAATTTTATGCTTCTTGGTCATCAGTACCTGCATCTACAAAATATCTCTACAAAATTATGGAAAAACTACCCTATCTGTACAATGTGAAGGGAGGAGGAAGGGCCTCCTAGAAAAAACTACTATCTAATATACATGCACATCCAAAACTATAGGAACCAAAACCCCCATTTCTCTACTACTACCATTTCCTCTTTAGATAGGCGGTACCCCACATCTCTAGAGAGTTTTATTATCTGATAAAAAATGAATGCATCATTGCCATTAAAAAATATACTATGAATCTATCCAACCGCAGTTGTGGGTGGTGGTCACAGGGGAGAACATTCATGAGTTTATCACCTTGGGTTCCATGTGCTTGTAGACCTACACCACCCTCAAGCCTGACCAACATCTAGATTGCATAAGAGGTCATATAAAATAACATGAGTCCCTAACCATGAGGAGTTGTTTATGAAGGGAGTCTGAGATGATGCATTCCCAATTAAAGTAGAGGGTTCCATTGCAAATCCCAGTGATGTAGTAATACATGCAAGGTTGGTAGTTCTTCATGTTTTCTTTACCGAAGATGTGACACAACATTACCATAATGGCCTAGATTTGTGGGAGGAAGTTGGAGCACAAAATTTTATCTTCCATTTTGGCTATGTCCTTCATGTGGTGAATGAGCCAATTTTCATTTAGGTACCTCTTTTTTTAATTTCATCCTTGTAGTATATAGTCAATGCAACATCCTCTTTGGTCTAGCCGGGTGCACGTACCAGTGGCCCCACTATAGTAGAAGGATAGGGTCCAAATAACCTCTAGAGCCTGGAGTGATTTTGGGAAGGAAGCTACACAAAGAAGGCTAAAATTGTTGAATTCTTTTTAAAACTAGGAATTGGGGGGTTGATTTTCTAATGTGGCTTTGATAGCTTTCAAATCAATGTCCCTAATATTATTTACCTTTCTTTCTATCCTAAATATTCTAACATGTCCTTGGTGGGTGTACTTCATGGTTATGGGCTTCTTTTCCATCAAGATCTCTACATTGGACTTCTTACTGGGTGGAGCTAGAGGTACCAACCTTGGATCTGTCTTCAGTGCTTGTGCTAGATCTACCATTGCATCAAACCTTTATCCTGGATAGAGAAAGAAAACCTTAATCAATATCACATAATAGTATGATGAATCACTTATTTAAAAGGTTACCTTGGAGACCAGGGTCTGGGGATACAGACTCAAGGTTACTAGAATGATCCTCCCCCTAATAAAGAAGGATTTTTGAGGAAGGATTCCAAGGATGACATGTTCAAAAACACTTTTTTCTACTTTCTGAATTGAAATAAAGTGAGACCAGTGATACTAGATCGGGGATCCAATATAATCCTCCCACCATTTGAAAATGTAGACTAGAGATAGGAATCTTAATAGGAATCTTAAATCAAAAGGTCTGATATTTCATTATAATTTTGACTTCTACCATGGGGAAGAATTTTGGGGTCAAGGGATAGATTTAGATGTGGGACTCTAGGAAAGGGGGATAATGAATCCAATCACAAAGATACTTGACCCTAGACATTTGAATTTTAGGGTGTGATGGTGATAGGTCAATCTAAATCAAGGGTCCCAGAGGGACCACCTAGGGAAAAATGGGAAAAACCATAAAGACTTTAATCATGAATAAAAGGTCCCAACATAGTGTGTTCATATTGTTAGCATAACTGATGCAGTGATGCTAAGTGTTGCATTGATGAAGATTGGTACAGATTTGATGATAGGTGAATCAGTTATTTTCTTTTCATTGATGTCAACTAATTGACTTAGTGTTTTTAGTATGTTACCTGATATTATGCAAGTGAAGCATGAGTTGCAACATGTTTCTGAAGTTGCTATTCTAATGGGAGGTTATGTCATGTGTTGTGATGTTAAATTTTCCATTGTGACTCTTGATATGAAGAATTGAGCTTGTTATGTTTGATTGGACTCAAACTGGGTAACTGCTAAAACAATTAGTGATAGACTGTAAGTGATTTGGATATTATCTCAAATCGGTAAAGCATTTGATGGAGCAGTCATACAAAATGATTGTAAACTATGTCAAGATACTATGTTTGCAAGCGCAACTCATAATGTTAACTGGTGCAACTAGTTTAATTGACTAGAAGTGGTGTTAACATAATGAATAGGTAAAAAAGATAAAGTTCTTGAATAGACTATGATTATTTGTAGATCAGTGAAAGAATTTGATGTGACAATAGGATCAATGATGATTTTAGAAAAGTGGTAAGTTAGTTCTTTGATTTGTGGGACTTACTTGACATCACATTTATCGAGGTATGCATTTGAGGGGGATTCTTCAAGAAGTTTCTTTTGGTCAAATGAGTAAGATGACGCGGTCAGAGGAAAACATTTTATGAGTGTCTAGATACATTATATCTTACCTAAGATGATTTGGATCATTAATATCTCAGATCTAGGGTTTATTTTAAGTTTGTGGAAGTAAATCTATATATTGGAAAGTTGACAAAGTCTTTTGTTGATTGTGAATTGTAGAAGGATTCAGTGATGAAGAAAGTGAAGGAAAAAAGTGTGATCAAGAAAAAGAAGGGAGATTAATAGGATCTGATTATGCAGAGGTAGTGTAGTTTTTGCAGATCTTTAATGTAAATCCTATAACAAGGTGGAATTCTAATTGAATTTTTTAAGTCCTCTAACAAGGCTTCTCCTAATAGGGGAAAGATCCCAATAGATCTAAAGGAAAATCCCTTAACCAGGTAGCACCTAACAAAGTAAACCTTTAATAGGGTAAGCTCCTAACAGGATGTATTCTAGAAGAGTACTGATTTTGTGGATACCATCTCACACCATGGTTTTTTTTTTCCCATTTGGGTTTCCATGAGATAAAACAGTTTTTAGATTGTGTGGTTGATTACTTGTGGATGCATTCATTAAAAGTCTTACTTGTAATAGTTAATGTTGAATTTTTTGGTGCATAAAGTTTGAAGAGGTTGAAATTGTTTTTTGGATTACTGATTCACCCCTCCCTTCTCAGTAATCAAACATGTATTAACAATTGGTATTAGAACTATGGTCCTCTTATTGTGAAAGCTTAACAGTTGAGGGAAAATATATGATGTATAAGAAGGAAGCACCTAAGTTCTCTAAGGATAAATTGTGTACATGGGTAAGTAGGATGAAGCTGCATCTATCAGGTATTGGAGAGAAAGAATTGGATCATCTAACAACTAAGTATGTTTTACCTTATAGCATCCTAACTCCTGATCAAATAAAAAAGAAAGCTGGAATATAACTCTGTAATGATAGAAATTGCGAGTGCTCTATCTGGTGCTGATTTTTTAGATATCAAGGAAATGGATAATGCTAAATATATGTGGGATAAGTTGGTAACACTCCATGATAGTGATGTTCACATTCAAAAAGAAAAGGTAGACAGTGTCATAGGAAAGTATGATGAAATGAGAATGTGGGAAGGAGAGAACA
Organism: Thuja plicata; assembly: GCA_018584345.1. NCBI lineage: Eukaryota > Viridiplantae > Streptophyta > Pinopsida > Cupressales > Cupressaceae > Thuja > Thuja plicata. Next base: position 4,720,657 of record MU223642.1, read on the forward strand.
TTGCTAATACAATAATAGGCTAAAGGAATTTGTTTTTTCTATCAAAGGAGATGGTGGCCAACTTGAAGAAGATGAAGTGGTAAGTAAAATATTGAGAACCCTTCTACCATAGTATTCTATTAGAGTCTCTTCTATACAAGAACTGAGATCTATCAGTCCTACAATGTGACTCTAGATTCTTTGGTTGGAAAACTTACTTCTTTTGAGTTAAGTAACTTTGATAATAGTATGCCTAGAGTAGAATCTGCATTCAAAGCTTCCCTAACCATTGGTTCATCAAAGAAAGGAAAATAAGTCTCTAACAGTTCTAAAGGAAATCACCACTATGATTCTATCTTGTATGAGGAAAGAGAAAAAGAAGATTTGGAAGAACTTCTAGCAAGGAGATTACCTAGAGGAAAAGGAAATTACAAAGGTAAAATTACCTTAAAATGTTTTTCATGTAATAAAATTGGTCATATTGCGTCTAGGTGTCCTGACAATGATAGGAAGGAAAAGTTCAATAAATTCAGGATCTTCAAAGATAAAAGAAAGAAAGCATGTTACCTAGAAAAATATGGAGTGACTGATGAAGAATCAGATGGAATAAATGATGAAGAATAAATAATTTTTTTTGTAGTTAGAGCAGATTTATCAACTGGTGTAGATGGAGATAGTGAGGAGAAAGCATTTATTTCAAGCATTAATTACCATGGTGACTAGATAATAGACATTGGGTGTACACATCACATGAGTGGTGATAAAATCATTTTTTTCAATGGAAGAATGTGATGGTGGTGTAGTGATGGTGGTTAACCATGTGTAGTAAGAGGTAAAGGTTCAATAACACTTAATGATAACACTAATTGTGATGATGTTTATTGGGCTGATAGGTTAAAGTATTGTTGAGATTGCTGAAATGCAATGCAACCAAGATCACCTGCATGCAAAGACTATTACACAGAATGAAACAGACAGAAGATAGAAGGATTCAGAAAGCTATGGCGGCCGATAGGCCAGAGAGTGCAAACACATGTTGACAGAAAAATATGTTCTCTATTCAACAATGTAAAATGATTACAAAACTCCTTTCAAAATACAAAGAGGACAATCCTTATAAAGGATGTCGAAACCCTAAACGGGCAACTGCTAGGAAATAGAAACTTTCCTAAAACTAAAGAACCTGCCTAAGTGAAACTTAAGCACTAAAAGAGCAATTGCTAAATT